>JANRGW010029952.1:0-10899 GCA_024733675.1 Psilopsiagon aymara
TTATAGGCCCCCTTCAGATACTGGAAGGCTGCTATGAGGTCTCCACGCAGCCTTCTCTTCTCCAGGCTGAACAGCCCTTTGTCATCCTATCTTTATATGTTCCCATGGAATTTCTGCTTTGATGAAACTGCAGTATTCCAGTGGAAGAACCTATTTTTGTCATGTTTTTCTTTGCTCTTATTTTTACACGTACAGTATGGAGTCCGCTGGGAAAAAAAAAAGGCTCCACTACCTTGTTCATGGGTAAGCAAACTGGCTATGATAGTGAGAGCCAACTTTTTTTGCAACTCCGGAGCAGTGAGAGCTAGTAGATGGTGTGGTCTTTTGAAAATGATGCCCCTTTTAGCTCAAAGTATGAATATTTGCCAAGAAATCTTCAGATCATACCTGTCAAATTTCTCTGTTTAGTTGAATTTTGAGAGCTACAACATGTTTGATGGGACCAGGTGCAACATCTGGTTGATCAATTCTATGTATAGATTGGGGTTTAGCAGTGACATTCTTAGTAAATATCACTAGAAGCCTGTATCGATTGTGACCTTCCCAAACTCAAAAAAGACATTATTAAGCATAACACAGCCAATCATAATGCTCTTTTGCAATCTTCAACTCCTTTTCCAATTTGTCAGCTCAAGTGAGGCTTTTTGCAGCTACCCAGTGTCACTCTGCTGATAAATCCACTGATATTCTTTTATGTGCTTTTTGTCCGCAGGGCTTCTAGCCACTTTGACACACAAGACAGCGTGTCCTTCCATATGGCAAAAAGATTTCATTGTCAGCGAGGGCAAGTGAGGTTATGCTAAGTTGAAGAAGAAGAAAAGCTGCCACTGAAGGACACCACTTGAAATTCTAAAATCTAGATCATCACAAGTCCCTTCCACCCATTGAAAGGGTATTATTTAGCCTGAAAAATGGTGTGCTATTAAAAGGTCAAGCTTTTATAGGAGTGCACATTTTAGTGCTATCAGTAGTGAACCTGTTGAGTTAATGCCCATATTAGGTCACCAAGTCAAGTATTCTGGCCTATTAATATTTATAGCCAAGCACTATATGGTGCACTACTTGAGTGTGCTCTACATGCAGGAAATGGCAAATAGCATGACTTTTGATTTACAGAAGAAATAAAGCAATATGCAGAGAGGACTCAATCTCATGATGCTGGGAACTTGACTCAGCAGTCCTAGCAGCTGCCCCTTCTGAGGAGCAAGCTCTTAGGCTACATGCAGACCAGACCTGAATAGCAGAAAAGAGCTTTCACATCTCCAGGCATGTTTTATGGAGAAGATGTAGGTGAGAAAGCTTATAACGTTACCACGGACTGATTCCAGGAGAGCAAAGGACATCAAACACAGCAGACATACATAATTACCAATGCTAATCACTATTTTCAGGAGTTTTATTTTACACTGAAAATTCACCCACAAGTTGTGTCTTTTTCAAGACACTAATAATATAACAGTACTTACAAAATATTGCAAAGGGTTTGCTGCTATGTTAAGAGTAGAAAAAGTTCATTCTGACCATCATGATTGCGACCTCAGACCAATTCCTTGTTGCAATTTTGTGCTTTATGGGTTACTCATTCCTGTCCTCCTCTCACGTTAAGCTTAATTTTATAAAATCTTTAATGTTTAAAATTGGATTCATGACTAAGGAACACTTCTATTTTTTACCCTATGCAAAATTTTTCAGGTTTTGGTGAGCTAAATTATTCTTGACAGGATTTATAATCCATATATGTTGAGGTGATAATTCAGGTGCATTGTGCTAGGTGCTCTTAGTACCGTTCATTATAATTACCTCTAAAATCATAAATCTCTTCTAAACCTGACTTTTGTTTTCATCTTGCTGCCTCTTTGAAAGCCATTCACACTGAAATGATCTTATCAGCCTTTGCAAATTGGGGGAAAATACACTCTCAAATGCATATTTAACCATCTTCTGATCAACCCATATACTTCTAAAAAGGTTCCATATTTTTATCTTTTTGCTTTGCAGAAGTTTTGTGAACACCTATGTTCTGATACAAAAGTAGAACTGCAGCCAATTTATGACACAATTCTTACAATATGGCCCTAAAACAGTTTCATTAGGATGCAGTGCAAATACACTACATTACAGTTGAAAATCACGAACAAGACTGTATAGTGGTCTCAGTCACGCACAGAGGATTACTTAATTCCTTCAAAAAGTGTGTGGAAGTATAATGCAGAGTCACTCTGTCCCAACTGATCCCTCCTCTAGCCCTTTAAGAGGGGCTGCTGAATTAAGATTCAGCAACCACTTGGCTCTGCAGCCTTTGCCTACAGCAGCTCCCTTATCACTTTGGGCTGATGCCACAGGATAGGGAAATCAAAATGACAGCTTGATTCCCATCTGCGGCAGAGACCCACCTTCCCTCCAAGCTGTCATGTCTTGTGCTGCACCTTGAACTGGTGCTCCATGAAGGACAGTAGCACATGTATTATTTCTCTGACCAGCCTACATGTAAAATAATACAAATAATGAGGTATATACACACATACCAAAAGTCAGATCAAATTAGAAATGAGAATTTTTCAAGTCCCTCAGTTTTCTTGGCCCAGAACTGCACATGAGTCTGTTTCGAAGACTGTTGGAATGTGATCTGGAGCCAAACAGTCTACCTGAGATGCAGCTGACTTGACTCCTTAAGGGGCACACATACAGACATCTAAATGAGCCTGCCCATACCCCATACTATATATGTGGTTAAGTGTTACATTATAACATAAAAACAAAGAATAAAAACGTTTTCTGCCTTTGATAATTTGTTTTTGGTTTTTTTTTTTTTTTTTTTTCTACATGAATGCATTCATTCATAGCATCTAATGATCCCACAGATCCTATAAGAAGCTGACAGGAAATTCTACTTTCAGAGCTTATATGTCGTGGGACTGACAACAATGAACTCATCTTTCACGAGAGAAGGGCTATCATATGGCCTCTGATGAGGACTGCCTTTGGACATACATATGTGTAGTGGAAAGAGAAAAGGATTACCTTCATGCTGACCTGATACCAGCCATTGCAGCAAACAGACCACCAAGTGACAATGCAGAGCTGCTCCACCTACCCTTCTTATTTATGCTTGCATTTATAGCCTCAGTGGTATCGCAGTTCCGAGGCAGGATAAAGCAGTATACATAATTTCTTGCAGAGAGCGAGCCAGGAGACAATATTGCTCCTCCAAAGCCAGCTATCAGTGCATGTAAGAGCTCCTTGTACAAAGCCTCAGAATTTCCTTACCAAGACAAACCTGCTGTATATTACACATAAATTTACAAGCATGAATTTTAGGCCTACTGTGTTTTGCACAGCAAATGCATGTGTGTGCACTTATTCACTCCACTAATATACAACCCTTGAGCATACTGTCACAATCTTCCTTTTTCCAGGTAATTCACATCTACACTATTTCCCCTACAAAAATAAAATATCACCCAGAAACGATATAGCTTTGTGGTAACTTCTGCTTCTTTTACACTGAGTAAAATCCTAAGCAGAAACTCTTTGAAGCAATATAAACCAAGGGGTATGCCCACAAAGCATATTGACTCTCCAGCCCCAGATTTCACATTGATATTGTAAGTTAGACAGCAATCACTACTGAATGAGGGAAACAGCAAAATAAATCTTGGGCTCAGTGAAATGAGTTATCTTACAATCCCTGGTCACACACCAAGAGAGAAAACAGCTGATTACTGGGTTTTTCTGCATATAACCAGCAACACTACAGTGACATCATTTGACTGAAAGGTGAGCTGAATGCATCCTGGTGAGAACTGCCTACCATTATTTATTTTTTAGCAGAGATTACTATTAACATCACAACCTAATTAAGGGATGACATGGGCTTCTTCGCCATTTGAAGCATTTAAATGAGGATCCGGTGTCTCCTTTAGGAAACACAATCTCTCTGCCAAAACTGCACACTCCATGTAGAATTTATGAGCTCTGATCTATGAAGGTCAGAATAGAACCATTTATTTGGGTTTGAAATCTTGAATCTAGGAATAAATAATAGACCCACATAACCACACACATTCTCTATTCATCTCCATTATTTTCCTCATTCATTTTAACCTAGTGACCACTCCTCCTTCACTGGCACACCAGAAGAATCAGAGAGAAAGGAGAGTCAGCCTTGTTGCTCCTGCAACACAGTCTCAAACATATTAACACTTTCTCCATCCACTGGAAATAACTTGCAAATCTCCAAACATTAGCTAATATCACATCAATAGAGGCCGAAAGGCAATCCTAGCTGTGTAAGATTATTTTTTGTCAGGAAAATAAAATCTGGGCAAGTGGGGTCATTTCTACCCAGAAAAAGAAGACAAAAGGGCTGCGCCCTTCACTTGCACAGGAGTCCTTAACAGAACCAAAATCTGAACTTATGTTGCATTTTCAGGATATTATATATGTGTGGTTAACAAATTGGCAGTGTTTCCTACCCAGGAACGAAGAGGCTGTTACGCAGAGGTATAAGATAAAGGCATGCCTTTTAAAAAGATTTCATATTGGAACAATAAAAATAAGGAAATTTAGATACCATTTATGTGTCCTAAATAGGAAAGGAAAGAAAACAAAAAGAACAAAAAGAAGATGACTTTACTCCTGGAAGTAATGCTGATCCATCTGATGCAAATAAATGACAAAGAAGTTGACTCACATTTCAAAGAATAACTGATGAACAAATTAATCCATTCATTCTATCATGCTGTTTTCTGTCTTCCTGCATTAAGGTTTCCTTCTCACCAGCTCTTATTTTGAAATTGTTTCATTTGTTGCTAAGACATAAGATGCCACATGACAGACAGACTGTAGGATGCACTGAAATATTTCTGGAGTCAGTGCATTCTTTGAACAGTCAAAGTCCACGGGAGGTCAGTATGAGTAAACTCTTCAGAAACCTGATATACATGACTATCAACATTTCAGATTTGCACAAAGATACCTCACTGACATCTGATTTGCAAAGTGTTTGGCACACACAGGTTGATCTCCATAGGGATTCCTGGAAAACGGGGCTTTTAAAAAAGCCTGTCCTTGGGGCACCGTGCTTGACAGTATGTCTTCATTTATGTGGCAAGTTTCTCCCATCTCCTGACTGCTTCTAGCAGACGAACATTTTCAAGAATCAGGCCATATAAATCCCTAAGTATTGAAGTTTTAAGATAATTTGCATACACAATATGGAAGGAAAAAAGTAATATTTAATGGTAGAAGCCGGAATTAATAATGCTATTTCAAACAACTCCGTAAGTTCTATTCCCAATGTAATCAAGGGCTAAAGTCACCACTTTCTCTTTGGGCTGTTGGGTAAGTTTGTAGCTACCAAGATTTGGGGTACAAAATGGGTATAAATAGACAGCACATAAGATGCAACGCTCATTAGAGACATCACAGTTGTTACTTTTCTACCAGTAGTATTGTGGCTGCAAAGGGAAATCTATGCCTTGATTTCATTAATATCACACTATTGACCATCTTTCCCTGCTCATAGTAATTGATAGTACCATTTTGCTGCTTTATTACTCTGCAAGTTCAGATGACAAACTGCCAATAGTGAGTGTGCATCTGTATTACAGTCTGTATCACCCAGAATCACTCTCTCCCAAAATTTTCCCAATGTTTGATGGTCTTAGCTGGCCATTGTGACACCCATTGATCAGTTACACACTGAGGACTGAAATTTGTCCCTCATAAACTGGCTGGAAATTTTGCTGCTTTCAGCAGATATTGCAGCTGGTAAAACCGAAGGACACGTGAAACAAAAGCCAAGACTTTACCCAGGCTGTATGCAGACATAAAATCACATATGTAATTTAAATCAGTGAAAAAAGCATTAAAGGACAGCCTTCAGCATTTGTTAGATGAGAAATGCTAACAAAAACTCTAGGGATGAAACATCTTCACTCAGGAGTGATGTATACAAAATCTTATACTGGATTTTGAATATAAAATTATTCAGTGCCCTGAGGTGCTAAGAGTGTGCAGCAACAGCAACACATTTCAGAAAGAAAGATGTATTTCAAGTAATGATGTTGGTGCTAGGTTTTGGTTTTGCTTGGTTTTTTTTGTCAGTTTTGTTTTTTAAACAAAACATGAATCAGTGTTTATGGAGCGTAGTGTTACTTGATCAAACACCTCAAACTAAAGGAGGTGTGGGTTTGAAATAGAGATATTTCATGGGACTGGAGCACCTCCCATATGAAGATAGGATGAGAAAGTTGGGGCTGTTCAGCCTGGAGAAGAGAAGGCTGCGTGGAGACCTCATAGCAGCCTTTCAGTATCTGAAGGGGGCCTACAGGTATGCTGGAGAGGGACTCCTCTTTAGGGACTGTAGTGAGAGGACAATAAGTAATGGGTTTAAACTTAAAGAAGGGAGGTTTAGATTGGATATGAGGAAGAAAATCTTTGCTGTAAGGGTGGTGAGGCACTGGAATGGGTTGCCCAGGGAAGTTGTGAATGCTGCACCCCTGGCGGTGTTCAAGGCCAGGCTGGACAGAGCCTTGGGTGGCATGGTTTAGTGGGAGGTGTCCGTGCCCATGGCAGGGGGGTTGGAAGTAGATGATCTTAAGGTCCTTTCCAACCCTAACTATTCTATGATTTTATATTTGACACATTGAGCACTTATCCGTGAGGATATTGCCTTTGGAGGTAATCCCTTCTCCAAGGCTTATTGAATTTCAAAGCAAATCATATTTGCTTAAGCTATAGTTAGCATCTGCAATTAATAAATTTTTTCCTAAATAAAGATAAAATGCCATGTACAACAAACTAATAGTTTAGAAAAAATGGTTTTCATATGAATCATCCAAGTACCAAATTTATGCCGATCCATTTATCTTGACTGTGATACTTTCAGAAAAAGGATAGATAAATAAACTACCACAAAATATAGAGGTGTTTAGCTTGAGTAGAATAAACTCTAGTGTTGGTGAAAATCAGAATATGAAAGAAGCTATTAAACACATGCCCACATATATTTATTTACACTTAAAGAACATGGGAACCATTTGCTGTAACTAAGGTAGGTTAAATTGGGAATTATCAATTAGAATCTATATATCAGCAATAACTAGTCTTAAAAATACTGCAATGCTGAATGTGCTAATATTACAGTCCATTTTATTTTTCAAGCACTGCCATTTTTAAGAACTCCGCACAAATATTTTAGTGTACAGCATAATCCACTGCTTTCTTATGAGGACAAAGCACACCAAATTTCCCCTTGAAACAAATGTCCAATAACAGGCAGCACATAGCCTCCCTTCCAAACGCTACTCGTTTTCAGTGTATTGGCTGAAACTTGCATGTACAAGTCAAAAGTTTATGATTGTTTGCACAGATTGAGCATAACTTGTATCAGAACTATAATAATACAGTAGTATAGCATTAAGAAACTACAGTGCACCTGCAGAAGCAATCAGGCCTGACGATTGCTGGCTGATGCCCAAAAATACAGGCTCCCTTTCTTACCTGTCCACATTCTTCAACATTGCCTAACCCTTCAAGATGTTTGGGGGATTTTTCCCATGGATCCCTTTATAGTCCTTAATATCAGGGGACACTTCCAGCATAAAAATAAATTTCTTCATTTGAAATCAAGCTACCTGAAGACTTATTTAGCTGTGATAAGTACCACCCAGCCCCTGCCGCAGGCAGGGCCAGCTCTGAGTTCTACATATACCACCAACAGACTATTGAGGAAACTGATGCACTTGTCAAAAGGATCCAGAGCTGGGGAGCATCAGGAGCAGGACTGAGAGCGGGTAAATAACACAAAGGTACCTTCCCAGTTATGACTGAAATTGTGGGATCCACGAGTGCTTCCTGGGCAGGTAGGGCTTGCTCAGACCCTGCTCAGGAAGGTGCGAGAAAACTGCATACCCTGTATGCAGTCCACACAACCTCTTTGCTATAAGCATGATGCATTGAAAACTGCATTCTAAACAATTACTCCTTGTTTCTGTGTATCCGTCACACACATTGTTCCCCTGAAGCCTAACCAGAAGCGCAAAGAACAGTGGAAGGTGCTGCCTGTACAGCTACCCACCACACTGAGGCTTATGGGGCTGAGGATACCACAGCAATTGGATGGGGCAAGCAGAAGTCATACCCAGAGACCAGCTAGGTCTGCAGCCCATCTCAAGTGTGGCACCAGGCTCCCAGAGCCCTGCTCAGCAACAGACTGCAAGACTACGTGCCTGCAGTTCATAAGCAAATATTCTAAGTAGAGCCACCTTGCTAAATAAATGGAGTCTCCTGTTCTTGGGGGGATAAGAGAAATGAAAGAGCATCAGGTGTTGGCTCCTTTTAACATGAATGTAGTCGCATGTATCTTCCATTAGAACAAGAGAGCTTTACACACATATACACACTGAGAAAATAGTTTGTCCCTGTACCCCTATTGAAAGGAAAGCAAAAGTACAGAATGAATGGCAAGCCAAAATACAGCAGTTAAGAGTATCATGTATTACTGATGAGCAAGATAATATGCCTGATGCCAAAGAAATGCATTTTTATTATCAGTAGGTAAAAGCAAGTGGATGTAGCATTTCTTACAAATTCTTATTTACACATTTTATAAACCTGTGATTCCCTGTAGTCCTATCCATGAAAGCACTTCAGATTCATTTCTGCTAGTAACCCGATTCACTGTTATGACAGCAGGCTTTAGTCCCTGCAAAACAGCAAGACTGAGACTATTGCAGGGCCCTTCTGCAGACAAAGGAAATCTCATCCATGAAGATTGCTGGGATGACAGTCCCCATCATGGCACAGGTACATATGAAGATGATGACATAGGTCAAGAAAAAACCACTGCAGTAAGGCTGTTAGAAACAGCAGAAAATTGTAAAGCAGAGACAAGGTTCTTTGCCAAGATATGACAATTTAGCATCTTTCACAAATATAATGCCACAACCACAGCAGCGTATCAAGGCCTCAGCAGAGGTATGTGCTGCAGGTTAGGAGGTTTCTTGACCCCAAAGATCTTGTAATCTAAAGAGCAGGAGGAGAAGCCAGTTAGTTATGGTTATCTTGCGTACAGCCCAAGCTGCAGAGTGTCCTGGATGCAGGCTTAAAAACAGTGTGGTCTGCAAAATAATAAATACCTGCCCCTGATACCCACAGACTTCTTGAGTGGTCTGTCCATGAGCCCATAAGGGAGGCAATCTTCACAAAAAAATAAAATTAGTTGTATTTATATAATTTAGTCCTCTAATCAATGGGAATAATTATTTTAGTTTTCAAGTAATACATTTTGGTGTCTCTAAACACCTATATACTTTTCAGTATGGGTTGGGGGACCATACTATCTCTTCTGTAAATCACTTTATAAAACTTTGTCCTGTAATGTTTTAGCCAGGTGAAAGCCTTCTGTAGGGCTTACAAACCCTAAGCTTTCAAATTTCTCCAGGTCCCTTCATGTGGCCTCATATTTCTTTTTCTTACCCCTGAACTACATTCATTTTCTCACAAGCCAACCCATGACAACATTTGTCAATGAATTTAATGCTCCAGTTAGCAAGGAAGAAGCTTGTTAGCTAACATTTATTATAAATACTCTTCACTCAGCAGGCAATGGACTATACAGACATTTGACTAAGAGATAAATTACAGCAAATAATTTTAGATACTTTTTTTATCCACTAGAAGTAGTCAATCTGAAATGAATGTAACAGAATAATTTTCATGCAAAGCTGTAACAAAAAGGCTTCTATAAAAGATATGTCTGTGCATAAAAAATAGTTAATAGAAAGTGCTGCCTGCAGACAGAAAAGCATACATAGTATTGCATAAAGCTCTTCCATGCTAGGCAAATGGCCTCTGGTCAGCAGCCATATGAATGCAAACCTAGGACCATTTGAAACATTTCTGACAGTGAAGGAAGGAAAACTAAGCTAAGCAGCTTACACAGAGTACCTATGGAGATTTGGCCTTTGATTCAGACTGAAATCAAGATGTTAGGCTACTAAAATACTTTTGCAAATCATATTAGGCATAATTCTGCTCCTCAAGGGACCAATATGGGCTGTGGTGTCTGGCCCACGAGTAGGTTCTGTAGTTTTTCTAAATCCATTAAGGACTCCTGAATATCTCAGAATAATTCTACATTGCCATTTTCATAACACATTTCCTAGAGGAAGCTCTGACTCAAAACAACTTCTGCTGAAAGCAACAAAAGCAAAACATTACTATGATGCATGGAGCATTAGTCACACTGCAAAAGGAAACAAAATAATGGAATCACACTGTAATGATTTTCAAAACTATTAACTTTGTTAATGAGTCATTAAAAATTTACTCCCTGCACTGATTCAGTGAGAGAACACAGTCATTCATTAAAATCTCATCCAAAAGGTTTTAATTCAGCTGCCTCTTGAAATGTGCGGACAATGCATATGTTTGGTTTTAAATTGCTAAAATTTGGAATGTGGAGAAAAATGTTTTTTGAAAGTATAATGTAAAAGTTTCCTCAAAGTATTCACTATAGTTTTATTTCAGATGTGGCAAGTCAAAAAAACAAGATGTAAACACACATCTATAAGATTATGATATATGTTAAATGGTATGCATTAAATATACATTAAATAAATACACTATATATTCATTATGATATATGTTAAATATTCATCTGTCAATATTAAATACATCTGTTCTGCTGCAAATCCATATGTTTAATGTAAAATAATGAAGCACAAGTCCACAGGGCAAATGTATTAAAGGACAGTGATACTTAATTTTCCAGGAACATTAGTCCAAATTTTAAAGGAGTAGGCAAAGGACAGTAAGTTCGCAGTCCTGCCAGCTTCTATGATTTCACTGCATATCCAGTGACATTTCATGCTCAAGTGGCTCCTGAAGCCC
>JANRGW010029955.1:0-23415 GCA_024733675.1 Psilopsiagon aymara
TAGTTAGGGTTGGAAAGGACCTTAAGATCATCTAGTTCCAACTCCCCTGCCATGGGCAGGGACACCTCCCACTAAACTGTGTCACCCAAGGCTACGTCCAACCCGGCCTTGAACACCGCCAGGGATGGAGCATTCACAACTTCCCTGGGCATCTGGTATTATTTATAGTCAAAAGGAAATAAACATATTTAGGAAAGTGTAAGCATTTCAGCAGGAGAAAGCATAATAGTGAGGAAAAACTTACATGTTTTGATAGGTTTGGGCTCTTTGAGTCAACATCGTAGCTTAAAAAGAAAAAAAAAGGTGACATCAGAGTTGCCAGATGACAGATCCGAGATAAATGTAAGGAGACAGAACCCAAACAATTCCTTCACCTATTTCAGCATGTGGAATTTACATAGATACATGAATGGAAGTCTCACCAGTAAGAATGGCAAACTGAATTATTGCAGATTATAGGAGTAGGTTCAGTAGCTACTTGAAATGAAACAGTTTTCAACAAAGTACAGCCTTCTAAGAAAAATTATTTTGATATTCCTGTTTGAACAATGAAATCTGCCAAAGACCAGAGCAAACATTAAAAAATAATCTTAGAAAACAAACTTGTGAATTATTTTCTTAGGTAGTTCTTTGGTCATTTCACTAATTAAATAGAAATAACTGACAATAAACTGAATTGCTCTTAACAAGCTTGACTTGTTCTTTTCAGTTTATTTCTGTTGCAAAAAAGAATCATGTGGAGTTTCTTTCTTTCAAAAATAACATTAAAAACAGATACTCCGTTTCAAGTTCAGAACAGACTTCTGTTCAGTGGAAGAGGCAGCCAAATCCACATTCCTGCACAGCCCCAACTGTGTCTATTTCATCAACACCTTACCTACTTGGAAGAGAATCTCTTATTTCACAAAGTAACTATCTGTTAAAGTTATTTTAAATAGCAGGCAGTAGTTATACTCAGCACTCTGTTATACTTTAATAGCACTGAACTCAAGTTTTGAAATAAAAAATAAAGTCTGCACCAGGCTTCCACAGTGACAATGACAGAATTTGTTGCTGTCCATTTAGAAGCACCCTGTAATCTATCTTTGCATCGATTATTTCCTTTCACTCCTTGAAACCGTTTAAGTTTAGATGGAAACAGCCAGCTGCTACTTATGTTTTGAACACAATGGAACTTTTTTCCTCACTCATCCCACCAGCACTTCTGTTAACTTAGGAAGCATTCTGACCTGCCATTGAAAGACATTTACAGCTAAAGAAAAACCAGACATTTGTTGTTTGTTTCCATGAGACAGGAAATACTGCTATTCAAAAGCATTTCAGTACACCAAAAGCACTTCAGTAAAAGCTTGATTATCACAAAGACTGAATTGGTAAGAATGAGGTGAAATGTAACAGATGACATGCAAGGTGACCTGGTGACTAGAATCTCAATTCTGTTTTCCAGAGAATAAAATGAAACTCAAACCAATCCCACTGGTGGAATTAAATTAGTACATCCGGATTAATGTCAAAAGCTATCTACTTCTAGAACAACGGCTGTCATTTTAAAATCTTACAGTTTAATATACATAGATGCATACTGGCATTTATTTCAGTAAAGAAAATTCTGGCTGTGTACTACCTGTACAATACTAAATTTCTGGACAGTATCGAAATACCTGTTTTTTCCGCTATGCTGCAATAATATTTAAACATTCTGACATCCTCAACTTTTTAACTATTTCTAAAAGTAACGATTGTGAGTAGGACTGTACTTTAACCAGTTCACACCAGCCAATTTCTTAAAAGTTGGTCACTGTTATGTTACACATCTATTTCTGATGAAGCAATGCTAAATCAATCACATTTAATAAAGTATTCCGTGTGAATAGATACTATCTCTTTTCAAGTTAATTTTACGGTGCACAAAACTTAGTATGTTTTTACAGAAGCTGCAACATTTGAGCCAGAGATTTTTAACTTACAAATCAAATCGCAGATTCTCTCTTTCTTCAAAGAAGTAGTCCATTATAAATTTTCTTACAAAATCTGGATTTAATGTATTATCAATTACTTCTGTTCTTCCAAACTGTAAAAGAAAAGTGTAAGTTTAAGCCACACACTATAATGAAGTACAATTAAGTAGACTCCCAATACCAATAATATGTGAGATGCAAGACAGCCTGTAAAAATTCTTTGGAACAGATGCCATGAAAGAAAATTACCCTGTTAACATGACCAGATCAGTTATCTGTGAATGAAGATAGACTGGCAGAAGACTTTGTAGGTCGATATAGAGTGGTGCACACCTTCTACTGTATCACTTGAAATTTATAAACATCAGGTCCCAAAGCCAAGCAGAATCCACAAAATTTTGTGGAAGAAATTCAGTAACACAAACATCCATCGTGACCTCAAAAAAAATCCAACAAGACAACAGCGAGCAAATGCTTTCATATATTGCTTATTTCAGACAGCTTTAAATATTAGGAAACACAGCCCGTTCACTAAAGTGTGTAATTTTTGCACTACCCAGCTCCTACTTCACCCCAGTTCAGCTCTCTCTTCATCTCTCCTCTCTCTAATGTTTCTGCAAAACACCTTTTCTTTCCTGGTGTTTACAGGAAGAACCTCAGCTCCTGTCAACATGAAAATGTTTTAAATAAATAAATAAAAACCCAAACCACCAGAACCAAAAAACTTCCATTCCTATACATCACAGATAGAAATGACTGACCATAAAATATCAGGGTGATTATGTTGTTCTTGTTTTAGATGTTCTTTCAAGATACTCAGGAAACAAAACAAAAAAGCGGTTACTGAAATGGGCATTTCATTTTGTTCTACACATTGTACACAGAAAAATGTGCTTGAATATAGCCTACTGAAAAGCTTCTTGACAATCTGCTGATCAGCATTAAGGAGTCCTCAAAACTGCAATTTGGGACTAGATACTTCTGAATGAATCAAAGACTGCCAACCTCTTCATTGATAGGACTTAGCTAAATCAGTAAACAAGGATAAAGAAAGAATAAACCTGATTGCAACTGAAGGCTTTTGAGATGCGTTTCCTAAAAACGTTTTCACATCACAGAAGTGAATCTAACCACTATGATATGCACAGAGTTCCTCTGTGCAGGAGCAGCCCCATCTCAGTCTCTGCATACTTACCATATATAAGGTATGAAAGGACAGAGCATACTCCAGTCTCCTCCTCTGAGAATTAAAACATTTCGTTGCTTGATTCTTATTAAAATAAAACAGCAAAGAACTTCAGCCACATTATTTGTGTGCTTTAAAGAAACTTCATTAAGTCAGCAAGTCTTTTTTTCTCCTTTGAATGACCATGCACGTATGCGTTCAGGTGGCAGGGGACTGAGTGCAAACACCTTCATTCATACAGGTCATCTGGAGAAGTGGGCCTATAGCTAAGAGGACGACTGATTTGCAAAAAACAAATATCCACCCAAAAGTCTCAGGTACAATAAAATATTCAACAAAAGTTAATACATCTTCAAGACAGAGCTCTATAAACATCTCAAGAAAAGGAACAATCATCAGGAGCGACACAGTAGCGATTTGTGTCTTTACAGAGGGTGCTTGAATCCTGTTATGTACCTTACGCTTTTTTTATGCTGTGAGATGTTCAATTGGGGCAGTCGTATTCAGAAATCTCCATATTCCAGCACTTCCTATAAAAGACAGACAAGCAAAACTATCTTCCCAATGAATGACATCACCTCCAAATAAAAAGGCAAAGAAGATTCAACATATAGTGTCAGCATACTCCTTTGCCAAGACTTTACATCATTTCTTAAAACCTAGGTGGAATGATTTCCTGGTATCATAGGAACCTTGATATTCCCTGTAAGAAGGCTTCTGAGTATGTTGTAAGGCACAAATTGTTTAGAAACCAAGCTTTACTCATTAGCAATCATTGTATTTCTTCAACTCTCCTAAGCCAAAGCAGTAACTAGAAAGCAGCAAGCATTATACAAACACAGGCGGAAGAAATCTCCAGAAGCTCTCCAGAGTGATGAAGATACTAAACATTCACAATGAGATTCCAGAGTCTCTTAAGGGAGGAGTAGCACAGGATGCATGTGATTCTGGAAACAGATCAGAACAAATAGTGTGATCCTTACTGCTTGTTTTAGATGACAAAAGTCAGTCTCTTGAGAAATGATTCAAGGTATTCTCTGAAACATGGGGATATATTTGACAGGCAGACTGCTGAAAAAACACTTTCTGGAACCAACATTGGTGACGAAAATGGATGAATATTCATCAGTGATAAACAATAGTAGTAGTAGAAAGTAAGCATCTCTCAGTCAATAAGTATGGCTGGAATATTTGCCTGGGCTAAAGGGCCCTTCTTTCCCCTGGGAATAGTAAGCTCAAATTTTATGTACATTCAAAGTCTCCAATCAGTTTCCAGGTCAAATAAATCTCAGAGTTTATAAATAAAATCTTCCCCATCACCTGCATGCTTTATAACATTCAACAATATTGAATCCAGGAAAAAATGAAAGCTGGAATGGCTGATAAAATGAAATATGCAGCAATATCTAAGCATTTAGTAGTGTGTGAAGGTATACACTGAAAATGAGAAGCTGCTCTCTGTAAACAGCATTTCATCACACCAGGGATGAGAAGTGAAAACAGTAGGGTCATAAGGACTATCCATTTTGCAGTTCTGAACAGGAATGTATCTCCTGTATTTTTTCCCCCTCAAGGGTCCTGTTTCTTCAATTTGCACTTTTACAGCAAACTGTCAAAATTCTCTCAAAGCTGCAGAAAGACAAGATTTATTCCTAGTACTGGAATTCAATAAATCCTGACCTACTCTAGAAGCAAAAGACTCCAAGCCTTCAAAAAAGAATATCCAAGGATGACTACACTGCAATTGGCAGAGCTACCAGAAGCAGAGCAAGTAAGTGAAGAACACATACTAAGTTCTAGTCTTTCATGCTATGTCCAACAGAATCAGACACACAGATACAGATTTTTAAATGAAAATATCTCCAAGCCTTGTGCAAACTCAAGTAGCAAATTGCTACTTGCTGGGAGACTCAAAAAGCAGGGAAAAAAAAAAGATTACTAAAGTTCCTAAAACCTTCAAATTGGGACAAGCTTGAAGGAGAATAAGAGAATCTTCGATCTTGTGGAACAGTTCTATATAGATGGAAGACAGAGGGAAACAATGAATACAGGGAGCTGTAGCCTAAGAAAGTTTACTTTCTGCTGCCAAAGCCATTATCTAAATTGAAATGCACAAACCCCAAATAACTGAGCGAGCTCAGAGGATAACTTGTCAAAAAAGGCTATTTAGGGCCACTAACACCTCTCAACAAACCTCTGGCTTGACACATTCATTAACAGATCATTTTGCGACAGTATGATCCTTCTTGAAACAGTAAAGGCAGTTTGCACAACAGGAGGATATAGCTGACTTTGGAAAAGACATTCAGAGGAAAATAAAGTTAATGGCTAAGGAAAACAGACAAGAATCAGAGAATACTTGAGGCTGGAAGGGGTCTCGGGGGATTCTCCAGTTCCACCTTCCGGCTCAAAACAGGATTAGCTAGAGCAGGTTGTCCAGTCAGGTTTTGAGTATGTCCAAGGACAAAGACTCCACAATGCCTCTGGGCAACCTGTTCCAGTGCAAGATCACCTACAGAGTGAAAAAGTTTTTTCTAATGTTTAAACAGAATTTTCTGTATTTCAATTTGTACCCATTGACTCCTGTCCTTCCACTGGATATAGCTGAGAATAGTTTGTCTCTGCTTTCTTTACTGTTTCACATCAGGTATTTATAAAACATGGATAACACACAAGCTTCCTCTTCTCCAGTCTGAACAATTCCAGCTCTCTCTGCCTCTCCTCATATGAGAGATGCTCCCATTTCATTAATGTCTTAGTGCCTGTATCTTTTTCATAGAGGGGAGCTCAGCACTGGACACAGCACTCCAGCTATGGTCTCACTGCTGCTCAGGGCAAGGATCACCCCCCTTGACCTGCTAGCAATGCTGACCCTGATGCAGCACAGATGCTGGCTTGTGCACTCAGAAACACTCTCCATTTGTCTCACATGGAAGGTACTGGGAGCATGACAATTTCTGCAAGTGCATGAAAAAGCAAGATGCAAGCACATAGCAAGGTAAAGGAAAGTTCTGTTTCCTTCTGTTACTACATACCATAAAATGACTATGACTGCAGGGGGACACAGACACTCCCCTCAGACAAAAACCCCAGCTTATTTACACAGCCTTGTAGGCTCTCTCACAAAGTTCAACAAAGACAAATTCAAAGTCCTGTGCTGGTACTGGGGACTGAGCAGTGGCGCATGAAACACGCAGGAAAAAAGCTCCCTATGCACGTTTAACAACATGCTGAGTTGTATTAGGGTCGGCACAACCTGCAGATTAAAGGCAACAATTATTCCCCCTCTATTCAACATCTGTGGGGCCCCACCTGGAAAACTGGGTACAGTTTGGGGTTCTAAATGCAACTGAATCAACAGATTGGAAGTAGTTCAGTTAAAAAGGCCCTTAAAAAAAATATAAATATATATATATCGATATCAGCAGGCTGGAGCACACAACTTGAGGAAAAGCCAATGGAGCCCAGTTTATTCAGCTTGGAGTAGAGAAGGTTTAGGAAAGACCTGTTTCCATTATCATTCTCTATTACCTAAATAGCATGATAGAAGACACAGCCAGACTGTTCACAGAAAGCACAACAAAAAGACAAGATGCAATAGTCAAAAGCTGCAGCAAAAGAAATTATGAAGGTATACAGGGAAACACTGTTCCAGAATGAGGGATTAAGCAGCGGAATGGGTCACCCAGCGAGCTGTGCAGTCTCTGCTTTCCGAAAATGTCAAATCTTAGCTGAGAAAGGGCCTGAACAACCTGGCCTAACTTTGAAGATGGCTTTGCATGGATCAGTCGATGAACTAGACACAGCACATAAATGTTGCCCAGGAGGCAGGAAAGATTTCTTTCACCTAAATTATTCCATGACTACATTATCTTGGGGTTTTATAGTTCCATCAGAAAACAGAACTATGCATGAATTAGAAGGATGTATGAATTAGGAAAAAAAAAAAGTTAATTCAGAAGGAAAAAAAAGTCATAAAATGGCAGCTGTCAGTTTTCATTTTTTAAAACAGTAAAGTATCATAAATGTGTAAGTACTTTTCCTCCCATCAAATCTCCATTGTTTTCAGCAAACAACATTTCACTTTACACAAAACCATGCTACACTTGGGAAATCTTTCAGACTTGATTTAAAATGCACGACAGAATTCTTTAAGTAAAAAAAGATAAATGTGCAATAGGGTGATGATTTAATTCCACTGAGGCCAGAGAAGGCTAACAGAATGCCTGTTACATTGCCACCTTTATTGACCATCAGTTAGACTGAAATTGTTACAGAACTTGGAGATTCAGTGGCACTGCTAGCTTCTCTTTATATTACTTTAAATTACTTTTAATTGAGGCTTGGTTTTTGGTTTCTTTACTTTTTTCCAATGGCTGTACAAATCATTTCTTTGAATTAAACATAACTAATTATTTAACTGAAAATTCACTATTTATCTTATAGATAACATTAAAATGCTGTCCTCTAAAACCACCAGTCTATACTTTTCAGCTAAATGAAGCATCATCTTTTAAAATCTGTTTTCTCAATTACCTACAGCCTTTTTAAGTAGACTAGGTTATTTCTATAATCCAGTCACTGACAACTAATAAAATAGCTGCTAATTAAATAGCTCTCCACATAGCCTCGTTTCTCAACTAACAGTTATGTGAAGCTAAAATCTTAATATGGCCAACAAGCAAGTAACTTTCGAGACATCACTTAGGAGAGTAACAGAATCAATCCTTTTCTAGATTCGCTCTAGCAGGTCGGTATCTCCTGTAGTGAGGAGCCTAGAACTGAACACAGGATTCAAGATGTAGCCTCACCAGTGCCAAGTACAGTTATTAGTATTACTTCCCAAAAAAAAAAAAAAAAAAAAAAAAAAAACCACAAAAACAAAAAAACCCATACAAACCCCCCTCCCACAAAGCAAAGAGATTTTTACAGAATTAAACAGCATATATGAAAGTTTATATATATATAAACTGTGAAGATTTCGCAGAGTGGCATTAGTCACACCGAGTGATCAGACAGTAAAATGGCAGATGAAATTCTATATGGATGAATTAAACACTTAAGTACATACGAAGAAAAAATGTAACAGTTAATATATCAGTTAGGATGGCTGAATAAGCAGTGTGAGCACATAGAGGGAGAAGTCTTTCTGCTAATAAAATGTACAGGGGCTGGGGTTAACTCATGATGGTATTTTCTGATTTTCTTACAAGCTGGTCACTTTTGCTATCTTGGTATTCCAGTGCAATTTTCCTGACTTCTCTCTCAATCTAATGACACAATCAAAAAAGATGCTTCTTTTTAGTCGCCAGCATATTTACTCCAGATTAAAAAAAAGTGAATAGAATCAATGAACAAGAAGGCCTGAAGAATGGGAAGCCATGAACAATTATTTTAGAAGACACAATGGAAACTTACAGAGGACATAAAATTACATTTGGCAGCTCATGAAGTCATGTCTGAATTCCAGACAGGTACACAAATGTAACTTGCACCCAATGCATTGCTACAGTAGACGGACCAGAGGCTCATTGCCTCGCTTCATAGGCAGCTCCTTAGATGTTACTCATTGCTGCATACTGCCAATAAAACTGCAGTTGGTTGAGTATTTTACAATGCCAATTACTTATTTAACATTCATCTTTGAAATGCTCACTTTTGGTTTTAGAATGAACATCCTCTTCGAAATGGAGAAATTCAGACTCTTTCCATATATCATTTAAGGCTTCTGTAGATAACAGTAAGTTATACTGAGCCATATTTCAAATGTGTCCTCAGAAAGTAAGGGGAAGTAAATATTTTAAAATCAAAGCTCTGACTCTGATGATGCATTTGTTGCCAATTATATTAAGTGAAATACCTGATGATAACACTATAAGCGAAACCAGGGCAACTGTTTTGAAAAACAACAGCCTATTAAACTGAGAACAAAACACTTTAATTCCTTGTTTAGGATTTGGTGCTCAAGAATAACATCGGGTAAAAACACAGAATCTGTACCATAGGTAAACAGTAGGCGCCCAGAAACCATCTACCCTTCATTAAATGAAAGATTTGATTTACCTGTTGTATTGAACCCATCTGAACAGCTTAGCTGAAAGAAGATAAAAAAAACCCACAATGCTACAATAAAGTGTTAGGAAAATTATGGAGATTATGAAATGATTTACTGTGTTTATGATCCCCAAGTATTTTCTGCAGTGTTCAAAAGAAAATAATTGGGCAGAAGAAGGAAGAGGAATATGCAAAAAAGGATGAACAAGGTAAAGAGTGTTGCCATGACTGACATCATTAACATCTACATACTATCAGAGGCCTGTTAGTTGTCTTAGTTTTGTCTTCTACAAACAGATCCAGGTGAAATTCACCTATATAAGCTAGTAAAATATTAGATAAGTGTTTAAATGCAAGAAAATGGACACATACATAGATTTTTATTGAAAAAACATAGTATTAGTGCATTCAACACTGCAGGCAAAAAAAGCATTAAAAAAAAGATATATAAGATTACACATCTAATATATGTATCAATTAATCTTCTACATGCCACCTTCTTTCTTATCACTGGTAAAAATATAATACACCACCAACACGTAAAATGCAATTCTGACTCAGTCCATCTATCATGCCATCTTCTGAGTTTTAGCTGTCGTAACAGCTAGTACGAATTGGATTCTACTCACCGAACTTTACATCTGAGATAGAATCATAGAATAGTTAGGGTTGGAAAGGACCTTAAGATCATCTTGTAGTGAGAGGACAACGGGTAACGGGTTCAAACTTAAACAGAGGAAGTTTAGACTGGATATGAGGAAGAAATTCTTTACTGTAAGGGTGGTGAGGCACTGGAATGGGTTGCCCAGGGAAGCTGTGAATGCTCCATCCCTGGTGGTGTTCAAGGCTGGGCTGGACAAAGCCTTGGGTGGCATGGTTTAGTGAGAGGTGTCCCTGCCCATGGCAGGGTCGTTGGAACTAGATGATCTAGGTCAAAGTGTAGGCTTGTGATCATTACTTGGAGGCATTTCTAAAGAAAGATTCATCTGATAAGGCAGAATATAAGGCAGATATCTAAATTAGGTCTGATTAACTGCTCTCAGGATGCTACCTTTTTCCCTCAACTATAAATAGTTTAAACAGTCAACTGAGCAGTAAATACCTGTACCTAGACCTCCTCCTGATAGACAATATAGAGATAATTATGCCTTAAAAGAGAAAACAAAAATAACAGAAAAAAAACCACCAAGCCCCAGATTTTCTAGCAACTGCCATGTCAAAAGTCTGGTTTAACCCTTGTGGTTCCTAAACTGTCATAGAATAATGCTATAACCACATGCCCAAGCGCATCATGCAGCAAAGATACTCTAAACAGTGTCAAGATACAATCCAAGCAGTAATGTTGCACATTGCCCTATTCAGGCATTTTTGTTCTGGTCATGGAAAAAAAAATGGCAAAAGACAATACAAAGCTATAAGAAGGTGACAAACTGCAACTGTTACAAACTTGGACTTGTTCAAATAATAAGCAGATGGAACCTTTCCATTGACAAGCTCATAAATCACCTCAAAATGAGCACATGGCACAGTTTCTAAGGTGATAATGTTACAATTTTTCCCTAAGGACAATTATATTAAAAATGGTTAATACTTCTTTTAACAGTTACAACAGAGAAGCATGAAAATTCCACAAAATTACAGATGAATCTTAGACAACAATAAAAGCCAGAATTTCTGACAGAACCCTCTTAACCCTAGGCCAAAAGAGGACATGAATGCTTTAGAAATGATCAAGGCTTGACTGCCAAACCACACCAATGGTCCTTATTGCTGAAGACTCCCAGTTTTTAGAATTAGCTAACCAGAACATTTAGAACTCTCTGTATGCCCACAACTTCTGCCAATTCAATTGATTAATGAATTCCAACTTAGGGTCCTCAAACTGATATTTCTTAAGATATATTAGAGGAATGTGATCCAGTAGGTATACAAAGAGGATGTCTAGTGCACAGTTCAGAACAGAGATCAGCAATTTCACTAAACCCAGCAAATCTAATAGGTACGATGTTTCACGCACTGCTCCGTTACACGAGTTTTTCTCCAAGCAGGAGACCAGTTCAATTCTCTCATCTCATAAAGACTGAAATCTACATCCACCATTTTTCAGTAAAGCAAAAAAATAAGTTTCTCCAGGCAGCTACCTAGTATGAGGGAAGAGGCCCCCAGCCCCTCCATTGGAATGTTTAAATAGTAGTAATAACATATCAATTCTAAAAACACGGACATCAGTCCTCCTCTCTTTTCCAGGGAAAAATAGTAAGATAGTTCATTCCTCTACTGGCTCTATTCTTAAAACAAATGACCACACAGTGGACCACTTACAGTGAAGAACAGTTCCATCAATTCTCTCTGTAAGGCAGCTAAATAGCACATTTTATCAGTAGAGAGATGACCATCCTTCCCCCAACACTGTCGGCTCTTTCAAAGAACAATATTAATGGAGAAAAATTAGATGACTGAGTACAGGGAGACAGTTTCAGGCTATAAATATTGAACTCACGTAGATAATTAATTTAGAGGTACTTGTTTTTGTTTCTTGAAACATCTGTCCAGTGTTTACAGGTTAAGACGATGTAGTCCAACCTACACATAATCCCCTCCCTCCCTTGTTACCTGATGTATACACTACTCAGCAGCACTTAACCTCTCCCTAAGACTACATAGGAAAAGTAGATCTCTACCACAACTAGAAGCTAGTTTTGCTGACCAACCATCACCACAGCTGAATCCTTCCATAGGATTTGTACTGATCAAGTGTTCTCCTCTCTTGATACCCACAGACCTTGTCCAGACTAATAGCTAAGTTTGATTCCACTTATCTCAAGGAGACTGTAAAACAGGAAACTCACATATTTTCCCTAAATTTGTTTTCCCTTTTGATGGAAATATGCAATACAGATATGGAAATTGAGATTAATGTGATTAGGTTTTAAAGACTCTTTATTAAAGAGGCTATGACATGCCCTCTGTTGCTAGGGCAAACAACCAGCCTTAAGTATACTCAAAAGGTTTATACATCTAGGAAGGCATCTCTTACCTCTCTCCATTCTTTGTTTCCAATGGCTTGTGTGTACAAAACACAGACTGTGAAAAGAAAAATAATAATGAAAAAAAAGTTGGGTCATTTTCAGCATTTGACATATTTTAAGTGAACCAATGTTTTAGTGTGTTGTGCTGTTGAAATTATTAACTAGAACAATAAAATAGTAACTTGTTTCCCCTCAGTCTTCAGTACGGTCTAGTTGTTGCAGCACTGACCTAATAAATAGCGTGGTTCTGAAACAGGAAGCAAAACTTACGCTTGACCTCCAGCAAATCACTTGACAATCCTTAGCAGTAAAATGGGATCTTTGTTCAGTGTGGATGGTCTGACTATCCTAGTTAATCTAATGCAAAATTATCCTAAATTATGTTTCTTTCAAGAGATAAGAAAACTAAAATAAAACTAAATGAGGACCCTACTGGAAAACAAGAAAGGGGAAATAAAAGTGGAAAAGGAAAAAAATAATTTCTTATGTTTTCTCCCTTAATTCTGCTTCAAATTATTCATATATATATTTAAGCATCTTGCATATGCATCTTTAAAAAACAAAACAAAAACCTAAAATACCACCACAACCAAAACCTAATAAAAAATAGAATTAATTAAGTTTGTTGACCTAGGCTTTTTTTGAAAGACCAAGCATCATACCCCCACAGGCATCACTTTCCTTACAGGTCCGGTTTTCCACTACAGAATACATTAATCTGCAGCACCCATCAAAGGGACCGGTGATGGAGGTACAGTGATTATAAGCAGGTCTTTTAAATACTATATAAGCACAAGTAATTTGCACTGAAGTTGTACTATAAGCTTCTTTTTTTTCCCTGCGGTCTTGGACTAGTTATAGCTGACAACCATAAAACAACTTTTACCTGAAACTCCACTACAGCCTTTTTCTAAGCAACAGAAATAAGATATTTGAACACTTTTTCCCTGACCAAATCTTCTCCTGTGCCCATCATTATTTTTCAAGAGAAGGTTAAAAAGAATATTGTTTTGGGTTGCAGCCCTGAACACTAAAGACAGAAGCCTGGGTTTGTGTTCAATAAAACCAGAATCACAACAGACATGAAAGGAAAGCAGAAGTGAAAATGAAAAGCAAAGCAGAAATGAAGTCAAGTTTCAAATTACATTTTCTTCTTACTTGAAAGGTATTTGGTCCACATACAAACAAAAAAAAACCCACCTAAACAACAACAACAACAAAAAAAAATCCCATTAGGCAGTAGCAAAGTAGAAAAAAAGCAAGTTCAATATTTTAGCTTACATAGACGTTCAAAGTTAACACAATTCAACTTTTTCCTCAAAAAGATATTTTTGTACAAGGAAAAAAAGCTTACAAAAAAAATTCAAAATGACTCTTCTGAAATAGATGTTTGTCTTTCTCCTTTTACTCTAAATTAAACCTTGGACAATCATTCTCCAAGCTTTGGTTCCTGCTTAAAGTAGGATGATTCCAGACCAACAAGCCTATTTTTACAGCACAGTCTGGAGCAGACTGCTGAACTGTATTACATGAAGAATGAAAGTAAATAAGAAAATGTAAGAAAACAGTGAAATGGAAGCTACAAAATCAGCTACAGAAGGGTCTGGAGGTTACTGAACTTCTGACTGACCTTTGTATCTAGTAAGATCTGTGCCAAAGTAACCCTGGGAGAAGAAGGAAATGTCAAAGGAAACTCCCATAGTTGAAAAACAAGCGAAAAAGAAAATAATTCTCTGGGAATACCCTTCCTGCTAACACAGAATCACCTCTTCCAAGGGTCAGGTGTCCTGTCTCTACAGCCATAGCTATGGTCAGAAATCTTAACATTTTGTAATTCTTAACTCTGGACACCAATACCACAGTGTCAAATTCAAGGTAAATTTAAGCAAATCTTGCAATGAAGAGGGTGGCAGTGTCAGGAGCTATCACTCAGTTGTAGATAGTTCCTAAAATATTATAGTCTGCACCTTTTTATTTTCCCAGATAGTCTGAGCTGCCCTTATCCTGCACTCTGGTGTTTTCCTGTTTAATGCACACATGCTTATCCTTTAGTCTGACAACTACTGTTACACCCTAACTGCCCACTTGAGTTTTCCCAAACATAACAACACATCTACTCCCTTCCAAAGAATTATGAGCCACAACGAGGTTGGTCTTTTCTCCATGCTACCTAAATCTTTCCATGATTCTACAGCCAGTTGTAGCAGGGGCTTCCCATTACTCTTCACTCACCAGCTTTTATACTTTCTAGGCAGAGCTTCCTGAAGATCCCTTTGTCCTAGCTTCTATGGGGAGAGCCTCAGGTTGAAGAGTTTTTACCTTTCCATTCTTTCATATCAGACTCTTTCTACTAAGATAATCAGGAGTCACAGGACTCCACATTAGGACTTTCTATCCTGACCATAGTGCTGCCACCACAGCTGCACAGTGGTTCAGTTTGCCTAGCCAGTGCATGGAAAGAAAATAATACTGCGCAACTCTCATTAGACAAAGACACATACCAAATTCATTAATCTGTATCTACTTTGCAGGTCTTATCCCTGCCTCGTGATGAAAGCTCTGCTTCAGCTCATTCTTTCAAAGAGGGGGAAAAAAAATTGTCCCAAAAATATTCCTAGAAAAAGAAATGGTCTCCAAAATGGAAGAACAGAATGGTCCTAATGCTGCAGTAAATCAATACATATGAGCTGCAGTAAATCAGTATGACTTGCTTTGACTCCACTGAGGAGAAAAGCACTGTCAGTAAGAGACTTCAGTACTGTTAAAAATACTTCATGAACAGGGCTATCCAAGTCTGTCCCATCTATAGCTGGTATCTCTGTGTTATTTCTGTAACTTGCCTTGAGGGAGGCGAAGTGCCAGCTTTCTCCTGGCATATATGTTCCAGATTGCAGGGAAGTGGTCAGAATTGGAATAAATACTGAGCAGCAATTAGTGTCAAAACACAGCTAAGCAAACCTCCCAAGAGAACCGGGAAAATCACAAGTTCCTTTTTCATTTCAGAAGATTGTTTATGTTGACAAGGGAGTCGACTATATTCATGTGTGTACCTCTCCAAAAAAAAGACCAAGAGGATGAAATCAGATTTTCACTATCAATATTCTCTCTAGATAACGGCATTGGAGTTTGAAAAGCATATTAGAATTGGCTTAGTCAAATCCAATGAGACCTCAACATACAGAGTGACACTATATGATTCTATCTTGTACAAGATCTAATGGCTGTAAGTTCAGTGAAGGTATGATGCTGGTTTTGATACCTTTCTTAGCTAACAGGATAAAGTTATTGTATACAGACCAGCCTATGAATGGCTTTTATCCATTATCTCTGCACTCAACTAAAGGACACTAGGAGCAAACAAACTAAACTGGCTAATAAAAACCCCTACAGAATACTAAAACTAAGTGTACACTGTTTGGAGAGTACCCACAACCAAAGCCGTTTTGCCAAGTAATTTCTTTAGCACAAATACAGCACACTTCCAGAGCCCAGGCTTCTCCCTTCTCTCTTTGCCAAGGACAGTATTACTGTATTCCATGTTTCCCTACTGCTAAGCTGTACAGACAGGCCTGATTGGCAGCTAAGTGGCTACTCACAACTTGAGACTAGATCTCTAAAGCACCCCAGCAATTTAAGTGCTTTAAATAAGCTATTTACTGGAAACAGGAAAGCAGCGTGCTTTGAACTGACAGGCAAGGTTATGACACTTTAAAAAATATTTCCATATACTCTGAATCCACTAAAAAGCACCACCAGTTTGCTTCTCATGAATATTTTAAACACAGATATAAGGAATTCTTTCGGTTTCCCTGCATTCCTTCCCCAGCATAGGTCACCTAACCAGCCACAATCACTTGTTTTGCCCACCTGCCCTGTGTTGGGCTATCCACAGGTCACAGACCCTACAGAGGTACACGGACTTTTACATGGAGTGTCTCCATTCAAGAACACATGGCCAGAAGTATATCTCTGGAATTGTGGCTGTAGTAGTACCTTCAGTTCTAGCTCATAGCTGTAGCTGCTGCTTTTCTTCTCAAATAGGTTTGAGCAGGGGCCCTGCGTGCTCCCCTGGCTGGCAGAAGTTCTGGCAGGCAGTTTACCCACATGGCTTTTAGAGCTGACTGGAACTTGCTGTGACATGCACATGGTGGTTCATGGCCTCCTGCCACACAGGTCACACTGCAGTCCCCTGCTACTCAAACTCTGCAATTTATGCCTGACACAGCTATCTGTCTGGTAAAAACTTGAAGCACTTGTCCCTAATGATATTTGAGCTTAAAAACTAGACAGTCTCATCACTTCCATAAAGGTGCCTTGATTCAATAAAGAGATTTCTGAATTCTAACAGCAGAAATAGGTCACTGACCACTCTTCAGAATTGCTTAACCTGAACAAGTAAGTTTTTATTAGCCAACTGAAGAACATGTAGTAATATGCAAAACACTCAAAACTGCTTCTGCAAGATCTCCCTACACCAGGGGCAAGGTACTGGCAATGTCTCCTTTTTAAAAATAAAAGGTATTGTAGGCTAGGAATGTCAGAGGTACACCTAACTTCATGCAGCTTTTTCCCAGAAAGTAGAAGCTTTTCCATCAGAAGTCTATTGTGGAATCTCTCTCAAAAATATCTTGAGTTGAAAACAGACAAACACACACATGACTCAAGTGTATCCCACCAGGACACGTGTCCAGAAACTTGACAGAAGTATATGTGTCTCAAGTTATGGCCAGTGTCAGTAAGCACAATACACTGCATTCTAAGGAAGAAAACCCCAGGCTTAAAAAATCCCTTACACATTAAAATAGATACGGGGTGATAACATGACCCATCCTTGGCAGTGTTCAAGGCCAGGCTGAACCGGGCTTGGAGCAACCTGGTTTAGCGGAAGGTGTCCCTGCCCATGGCAGGTGGTTGGAACCAGATGATCTTTAAGCTCCCTTCCAACCCAAACCATTCTATGATATGATAAGACACCAATCTAAGGACTAGTCACTCAACGCTACAGCAGTACTTTGATTAAACACTATCAGAAAAAAAGGAATTTTTTTTTTGTCTCAGTTCTTTGATAAACTTATCATAAAGTGTCTATTACAGGAAGATAGTAATGGATTTTAAATCAAAAGTCCTGTCATATATAAATTCATAGTCATGAGAATTTTTGTTGGATCCCGTCATATATTAACAACACTTATAGGGAAAGTGGGTACCACTACCTGACATAACTGAAAACATTAAGGCATAAACCATGATATGATTATTGATCAGGAAAGGTCATATTTCTCAGAAACAATTTAACTTAATTTTATTTTTCGGCATTTGACTCTAGGATTAGTGGACACTATATGCATTAGCAGCAACAAGTGCTTCTAGTTTGTTTAGGAGTTTGCTTGCTAGCTTTGAAAGAGATCTAGAACAACAGATTAAAAAAAAGTACTTTTCTGCATTTGTTAATTTTAGGAAAATGTAGGTTGACTCCTAAATAAGGAACCATGTAGCTCAAGAAAGCAGCATTGAATACAGACTCTTTATAATTCCAATTCATATAACAATCCATAAGTGTAATATCATTTAGGTGTAACTTAATTACTCTAAATAATTGCCACAAAGACAATGTAAAGCTAACTGAGACTGAAGGAAATCACTCATGTAACTTTCAATCCAGTGTTTACACATGTGGAAGATGTGATGAAAAGGAATAAAATGCTGTATACTTACTTGGATCAGATTTAGAAAATGTATCTCTGTCCAAAAGATTTCTGTTGAAAAAAAAAGAGATAAAATAATCTTATTTATAAAAAATGGTGGAAGATACAAATCAGACACCAATTCATATAGGTTTTTAAAGGTTTTTAACAGTCAGCTTAGTTTTATACCCTTCCAATATGTAAGACTTACTAGAAGTCAGTCAGCATTAATACTTGAGTAGTCTTACATTTAATTTTATTATACATTTTGGATTTGAGGGAACTGTGGTTCATACACTCCAATACCATGAAGTGAGAAGCAACATGAAAAGCGTATTAAATATATGTAAGACATCAGGAACAGAAATACCTTAAAATCCCAAACAGCTAGCAGAGATGAACTTGCTAGTTGAACCCAAAAACTTTATAGACTTTACTTAAAAGAATGGCTATGAGATCTCAGAGCCATCAGGAAATATCTTTAAGAATCAGTCATGGATGAGTAAGGTAAGGAAAATGAAAGCATGCACAGAACACACCAAAATTAGGAATTTTCCAAATATCTGCGAAATACCTAGGAACAAGCAGTAACAACCGACATCTTTGTTGTGCAGTGTAGTGGTCCTCATTATAGCCATACTTCAGACAACTGAGAAACATTCACAGATGAGGAGGCTCAAATTAACACTAAGTCTAGAGAACTCGGACTGACCAGAAAACTGTTCTTAGAACAGTTACCAACATTTCATTATTAAAAATTAAAAATAATAATAATAATAAAAAGATTATCTGGACAAACCAGAAAAATGATCTGAAAACAGGAAGCCATTGAACAGTGACAAGGCAGGTAGTTGAAGTTAGGTATTAAACTCAATCCACAGCAAAAATGCAGTTTAGCTGCATGTACCTAGATATACAGCAGTTATATCAAAAATGGTTCTAGACCAGCAGACCAAAAATTGAATGCAAGACAGGAATCTCGTGCTTTTGTGAAAAAGGCATACTGGAATACACAAACAAAAAAGCTATAATTTTTCTGGTCTTCATAATACTAGCAAACACTCAATTCAAGCAATAATGTTTTGAGCAAACCAATTTTTTGCAATCTAAGGCAGGCATGGAGCCACCAGAGTCCAGCAGAAGCAGAAGTAATAAGAAGTCTATAAAACATATCTATGAAGAAAACATTGCTGAAAATTGAAGCTGATCTCCATGCAGACAGAGCAAGTAGGAACAGGTTTAACCACAAACAGAACCTTCTGCTCTGCAAGTGCAGAAGTTGAACTTTATTCCATTGTTTTACTACCTTTCATTGCTGGAGGTGGCCAGACATGACGTGAAATCTCCATCACTGACAGTCTTTAAGAACACGTTAGGTAGCTACAAGTACTAATAAGTTCTTTGATCCTACCCTGGAGCAAGAGGAAGCATTAAACAACCAGTTTACATCACTTACTCCTTACTATTTTTAGTAAATAGTATAACTTCTTCAAAGATCACCAGTTATTACTTTCAGATCTAAATCACATTATTTTTGTGCTGCTGAACAGTGCTGAAAAAGTGTATTGATACATTGTTCGATACAGGTGTTCTAAGTGTTCCACTTAAGCTTCAACAAGGAAAAAATACTGTATTCCCAACATACATACTACCAAGTCCACATTTCAGAATGAACAATATGAATAAAAGATGGCTTTAGAAGAATGCTGGATGCATCTGTTTTATTTAGCCAAAGTAGGCACTAGGATTAAAATTAGTATTTGTGAATGAACCTGACATCTGCACAGCTTCTTCAGAACTTCTCTAATCCATTCAGAAGTGTGATTTTCATATATGCATTCTATATTTCATATATGTATTCTACCTTACCCAAAAATATACAAATTGAAATATTAACAAACCCAGGAAAACCAGTGATTCCAAGTCTGTATTTGACAATGACCACTAAAACCTACTTTAAAAGACTTTACAGCAAGTTCTACAATATCAGAACTACCAATCCAAAATGAAAATTGCCTCAACTTCCTCTTTAATTATACATACCTAGATATGCCATTAATTTATGGTAACTAGAATTGGTTTCATAGCAATTCATCTGGGGAAAATAAAAGCCTAGACACGGGGTTATAAGAAAGTGACAGTACATTAGGTTTTGGGATAGGCCTCCCATGCTCACTATTAGGATTCCAAGCAATTTTAATTCCTCTCCATAAATACCCTACAATGACCTCATAATTGGTATGTTAGCATTTGTGACTGCAGATTAAGATTAAACTATTTTAATGACTCTTACACTGAGCTAAGGCACCTTGAGTTTTTTTTAATATTTCCGACTCTTACTCTGTTTCTTTTCTGGTTTTCTTCCTCTGTTTTCCCACGCACATAAAACCATGAAGACTGCCCATACCAGCAGCTCAATCTATCCCGATGCTCTTATTTCCGCAGCTGCAAAAAGCAGCAACTATGGGAACAGAATGAGAGCAAGGTAATTATCTGCAACACTTCCTGAGATGTTCCTAGTCATCAGCCATTAGCTGCTCAAGGACTTCTTGAATCTGGAGTATTTCTACACAGTCAGTATCCCTGGAAAGACTGAAATACCAAAGGTCAACACTGCAATTCAGGTCAGCAAGTGTTTTGAAATAATACAGCTTTCAATATCCTCTATTTGACCCTTCACACATTTTACCATAAATAAAAAACATCTTCAGCAAAGTTTGCAGACATGTCTGATCTTGCAAATCATTAATAACCCACCAAAATGGTAACATAAGAATTTAACAAGCTGTTCAAGCAATGCAGCCAGCTTCAGAAGGAATGTAAAGAACAGTGCAAACAGGTGGCGGGGAAGTCTGGTTTGTCCACTAAATTGCTTAACAGCTCCAGCAGCTGCTCAATTCCCTCTGCACATTTTCATTTTAGGGGGAAACAATCAAAGTGCTCCTTTAAATACATGAAAACTGCATGGCACATAAGCAGATGCCCATCTACAACCAAAAGAAATGCAAAAAGCAAAAGAAGAAAGAAGACTGGATATATTTCTGGAACTTCATGTTGTCTTTATCCCGTCAATACAGGGTGCATTTCCTTCCCTTTTACCTGAGAAAAGCATTCTCTTTGGTAGTACACTATTTAGTCTCAGAAAGCAGTCCCAGGAAAAGCTCACAAACTCAGAAACCAGAAATATCCAAAACTTCTATTTCCTCCTCCTAATCAAAGAACATGGGGAGTATATTTTATCGAGGCACATTCAGCCTTTCAAATAAAGACTGCAAAAAGAAAAAGGAATTGCTGTCGAATGTGAGGAAGGGGAAAAAAAAAAGGAGAAATACACCTTTACGTGGAGAAACACACACATGTCCAATATGTACAGCAAAGAAGTCTAGGAACATCTGTGCAGAAAGCAGCATTCTACCAGAACGGATTCTGAAGGAATTCATTTCATACCTGCCCGTTCTGGAGTGGACCTTCCAAAATGGTTGCAACAGAACAGATGACTGAGGGAAAAAATAAATAGGAACCACAGCAATAACACCTACTTTTCTAAACTGGAAAGCACAAGACTGATTACAAATGCTGGGATAAAGGCTTCTTTTTCTGTATCATGAGATAAATTTCCCCAGTAAAAAGTGAAAAGTAATCAGTACATAAGAAAAGTTAAAACCTATGCCTTGCAGAATCACTTTGTTCACATAGTTTCATCAGGTCCATGAAGGTTTGTCGAAATAACAGTTTCCATGCTGTGGTGCTTTGCTTGAAAAACTGTTTAAGAACAAAAGAGAGTATTTCTATTGCAAGGAACCTACAACTGACATCTAGTCCACATGCGTGACTACTTCAGGGCTGGCCAAGTGTTAAAGCATGTTATTAACAGCATTGTCCAAATGTCTTTTACACACTACGTTGCTTTGTACAGTCTCACATACTCTATGGAGTACACGTACATTGACAAAGATTGGCCTGTGTTTAAAAATAACATTTACTCACCTTGTTCACATATACTTTGCTCCAAATTTGACTTTATTTTAATAATCAGTATCTGAACTTCCTGCTCTGCAGGGTTTAAATTTAACCCTTTGTTAAATCCAACTGCAAAGCAGAAGTAAATCCAATTCCCCCTTCAGAAATGGCAAAATTCTGGCACTAAAGAACAGTACACAAAAAAAATCCCCAACTGTGTTCATATGACTGGAAAAATACTTATTTATACATTGCTTTCAACAGCTCTGAAATCCTTTATGCTAAAAATACAGTTTGCTTCAGATGAATTTGTCACAATCTCTCCAGCTGTTAAGGGTTTATGTTTCTCTTCATCTTTAGATTACATTAAAGAGCAGGCAAAGATTCCTTGGTTGTGAAATAAAGCCCTCGGCAGTTTGTAAACACAGAAGTTAGTTACCCATGCACAATTATTTTTAATTTTTAGAAAATATATATTTTTAAGATATCAGATTCTCATGTAGGCGTACACTACTTTTCTCACAGTACACTTGTGTCATTCCACGGGAAGAGCAACTGCCCCTAGTTCATTAAATAGTTCATTAAATAGTTCATTAAATGAATGCATTTCTGTTTCCCACACTCAATGTTGGGCCCACGTGCCTTTTACAAAGAAGATCCAGAGGAAAAAAAAAAAAAAACAGCATCTCCTCACTTTTTACTGTGCAGAATGGTATCCATTCTACTACTATTTTAAACATAACCGTATGATGTCCTACCAAACACTGTCCCTCAGCCTCAAGTGATATTACTGGACTTGCAATGGGCAGTCCTATGTAAGATGATGTGCGATCCAAAGAGCCTACTTGAGTGAAGAATCCACTTGACTTCTTGCAGAGTAATTGCACAAACAACTTCCCTGTTGTGGTGCAAGCTTAAGTAGCCACCTTCTTCCCTAGCTATTTACTCTCTCCTTCTGTATTCTGTCAGAACACAATAAAAAGCAAGCTATCAGCCTCCAGACCTCTAGATGAAAATGCCCTGGACCAAAAAGAAGATTAGACAATTTCTCTGAATTTTATCTTCCTGTAAAAATAACTGGCTCCCTTGGAAAAGGCTCTCAGGTGAGAAAATGGTGGCTCTCCTGACCAACAGGCAGTTAGGATGACCCCCTCCCTCTGGTTTTACATTGCCTCCGCACTTTGCAGCACTAGAAGGCCTGGGAAGAAAGCAAACATACCTCAGAGATGCAAGCCTAAGAAAGCATCTTCAATACCTCTTCATAATCTGTGGAGAAGTAATTGGCTCTGCTTGTTCACAAGGAGACCAAGAAGTAATTTTTAGCCTCCCAATAACTTTCGCTGTCAATTTAAACAGATATCAGCTCAGAAGCCATTCTATCATATTTGAAAAATCGTGGCAGTCAGATGAAGTTCCCAGTGACTGAAAAAGGGAAATATAACCCCCATTTTCAAGAAGGGGAAAATAGATGATCTGGGGAACTACAGAGCAGTCAGCCTCACCTCTGTGCCTGGCAAAATCTTGGAGCAGATTCTCCTGGAAGG
>JANRGW010029955.1:37039-50112 GCA_024733675.1 Psilopsiagon aymara
GTGTCCCTGCCCATGGCAGGGGGGTTGGAACTAGATGATCTTAAGGTCCTTTCCAACCCTAACTATTCTATGGTTCTTAAGGTTCTCTGTCATATTTGTTAACCCACTGTTAGACATGGTCTAGTGTGAGGCATCACTGCCCATGGCAGCGGGGTTGGAGTTAGATGATCATAACGTCTTTCCAACCCTAAGTATTCTATGATTGTATGGAACCATAAAGTGCAAGCCTTTCCCACAGAATGGGGCCCTGAAATATTGTCTGGATTCTGGGAAGAGAAGAAATTGTGTCTGGAAGGATTTGTGAAATCGGGGGAGGATATAAAACACTCTGTTTTCCAGCTGAAAGACTTTCTGAGTGGGTAACAGACCCTACCAGTACCATCTGTGTTGTGATGTGATTTGGCTTCAGCAATTGATTTTATGTCTCAACCTACAAGGATTTCAACAGTAACTGAAATACTAGGAACACTATTAAAAACCTCCACCCCCACAATTATCAATCACTATTCCTCAATAGGAGCTTTAAGGTCAGATGCTCAGTCTGTCAAAGCAGACTTTAATCCGTTAAATCACTCTTGCTTTCATCTCCAGGAAAGGCCTCCAGCACTAAGATCTTTCTCTTCAGATACCAAAAGAAAGTTTATCATTTCAGAGTAAATGTAATTTTCTGAGCCACTCCACATGGTTGGGTTCTGCAGAACCCATAGTTCACTGTCAGTACCAGGTTTCTGGGCAGGGAAGGAGCTGTGCAGTGGTCTGGGTTGCTCTGCCCCTTGGCGTGAGGTGAAAACCTGGCCTCCACATACACAGCTGGAGATCTTTGCACCAAAAGTAAGGTCCTTGAACGCAAGACGTTCTGAAGAATTGCAGTTCCTGTGGGGCACAGTCTTTTTCTGTGCACTTACCATTAGGAAGCTCCAAAGTGAATACACTAACTCTCAGAGAAGCTGATTTTAACCACTTGTGACTCATTACTATCTATGAGCTTAATTTTCCAACTTTACAGCACTTATTTTGATTGCATTTTATAATGACAGTTATAAACTAAGTTAGCAAACATTAATTTATGATTTGGGTTGATTTAATGTTATTAATGAACTATCAAAAAGGCAGTCTGACTTTTGGTAGTGACATTTAACAGCACACTAAAATATCTAGAGAAGAAATGAGAACTTCAGAGACTCGTCTCACTTTCTTTCATGAAAACAGAAAAAAACTCCAGATGGGAAAGTGAATTTAAAAAACCCTATTTTTTTCCTTTTTTCCTTTCTCATTTACTCCATCTTTCATGAATTTTAATTTTGTAATATTTTCCATTACTTTAAACAGTTGACAGCATGTGGATCGTCTTTCAGGAGCACTGTCCATCAGATTTTCCTCATTTCATGGTGACATTTAAGTAATTAGGGTTTTATTGAGGCTTAAAATTTGAAGCCCAAATAATGTAATGAGTTTGACTGTCTTCCAGAATGGCTGCAGCACTAATGCAGGAATGCATTTAACCATGTGCTTGAACGCATACCTGTGTTGTTGAGCAGCAGCAGTCTGCTTGACTGAAGGGAGCTGTAAGTCCACACTTAACATTGGCTGAGTTTGGAGGATTTATTGTACTATTATTTTGCCTGTGTGAAAAGTACCAGTACACTATTTCTGTTTTCTCACATGTCACATTCAGCTGTCTCAATTGTCCTTATTCATATCCACAAATTATTCAAATGAGACCTGATCCATCTAAGTGGTATTTTCACTTTTAAAATACCACTTAGAATTGCACAATGTATCTCAAGTGGAAGGTAAATTAGATTTTGTTGCTTAACAGGATATGAAAGATTAAACTGTATCAGTAGCATAGACTGAACTGTGCTGATGGCTGTCAGGACTTCTAATTCTGTATCTGTGATAAATGAGAGCCTTTTGTTTCCTCTTCTTTAGAGAAAGGTCTTGTTTCCTGATGAAATAATTTTTTTCCACTAGAATGACTTCATACACATTATTTATCCGACTGTGGAATAAATGTTTATCCTCAAAAATAAAGAGCTGATTTGCTTGGTGCAATTGCCAGATACCAGCAGCATACTTTCCAGAGTCACAGTAGCAAGAATTCTATGAAAATTATCCTACTATTTAGGTACCACAGTTGTGTTAAAGTTATTCTGCAAGAAAGAGTCTGGCTAGCTGCCAGCGCTACAGGCATTTGTCAAAGGTGAGAAGGTAACTTCATGAACACTTTGTTGTGGGAAAAGAAGCCCAACAAGCCACAAAAACACCCAAACCCAAAACATAACCACTGCCAAAAAAGGCCAAAACAAATGCAAAGCAAAAGTACATGGCAAATTTAAGAATAGTCACATGGATTGCGTTCCGAAATTTCCTTCGAGGTAAACACAGTGCTCCCTGAAATAAACAATAAAAACAAAAAGATCATATATTTGACTAGCACTTCCTCCTTTCATATTTACATATTTAATTTAGAATTTAAATATAAACACAAACAATTTAGATTCGCTAGTTCAGTAGCTTTAAAAATGGTAAATTTATCTTACTTTCCATGAATAGAAGAAAAATTAGAAAAAGAATGATTCTTAAACATATTGGATATCCAGATTATAGCAGAAAATTAAACAACCTCAAAGTCAACAGAACAGAAATGAACAATGAACTAATTAAGCTGCTTGACTTTAACAGATAATTTAGTACAAATTAACATTAGACTTTAAATATTAACTTCAGTTCCTCAGTCATTTACAGTTTTGGTGTATCTTTTCATAGTGATATAATTAGCATAGCTATGTTTGATATATTTGATTACAAAATGTATTTTTAATCCAGTTTGTGTGTTTCCCAAGAAGCATAAATAACCCTTTAAAAGGGCAAGGCATTTCAAGAGTTTGTACTTTTTAAAAGCCTTTTGGAAAAAATATTATACATGCTTCAGTATTTAGTCTTTGTAAAGAACAAGCTTGGGTTCCTAACACAAGGATAAGGTTCCTGTACATAATCCATAGAATCATAGAATAGTTAGGGTTGGAAAGGACCTTAAGATCATCTAGTTCCAACCACCCTGCCATGAAATATGTCACCCAAGGCTCTGACTAACTTGGCCTTGAATGCTGGCAGCAATGGAGCATTCACAATTCCCTGGGCAACCCATTCCAGTGCCTCACCACCCTTACAGTAAAGAACTTCCTCCTTATATCCAATCTAAAATAATAATAATTAAACTTAATAATTAAACTTAATTAATAATAATTACTGAAGATATACTAATCCTAACTCTCAGGCCAGTTTCAGTGTTACAGCATACCTAATTCCAAGATCCAGCCCATGAATTCAATATAGAATTAAATTCCTCTACTACCTGGCATCTTGTAGAAGCAGACTCCCAACACAAATGTTCTCCTCAGTGCCACTTAAATCCCACAAACTGGATCCTGAACCATGTGTCAGAAAGAGTCACCCTCAGCTGCGGCTGAACCGTAACTCAGTTCTTTTCTCAGCTCCATCAGTAATCTTGAATTTACCTTCTTCAAGACTAACCATAGCCAATGCCTTGGCTATAGCGTTGGCTGAGAAGCCACTCACATTGCAGGACCTCAGTATAGCAATGAAATTTTAGCAGTCATGTTTCAAACCCTACTTTATCATCCCTTTTCAAATTAAAAACAAGTTTTACTTAGTTATTCTATGCTAACATTCTAACAACTATATTCAGCCTTAATAGTCCTTCCAGGTGGAAAATCCTAGCACTGCAAATTAGTTATTCTTCATTTTTATCTAAAGCTTAATTTAATCCAACTTTTTAAACTCAGTTACTTTCATTTTACTTATTGCTGTAGATGTCTGTCCAACTATAAATCTAACATGAACCTTAAATGCAGCTTTGCATCATGGGGCCATTTCAACATGGTAGCTAATGTAGCAGGGAAAGCACCATTTCACATTGTCCAAAATGTGGAAACCTGCTGTTCTTATCAAACAGTGGTAAGATCACTGAGGTTGGAAGTGACGTCCATGTTTCATCCAGACCCCGTGCTCTGAGCACGGTCAGATTCAAAGTTAGGTCAAGTTGCTCAGGGCCTTGTTCAGCTGGGGCTTGAAACTCACTAGGCAGGGATTTTGCAGCTTCACTGGCAGACCCTTTCCAGTGTTTAAGCACTTGTAAAAATTTCCCCTATACCCAGTTGGTGTTTCCCTTACTGCAGCTTATGAATGTTGCCTCTTGCCCTGGGTTTTGTGCACCTCAGAGGCAACTCTCATGCTATCAGCTAGTTCCACTCAGGCAATGGAAGACAGCAGTTAGATGACTCCTTGTCCTTCTCACCTCTAGGCCATCCAAGATCTCCTTCAGTTCTTCGTGTTTTTTATGTTCTATTCATCAGCTCCCTAATTATCTTAATAATCTTGTACTGGCATCTTTGCAGTTTGGCTGTCTTATATCCAGGGTCCCAATGCTCTACCCAGATGTGACCTGAGGGAAACAATCACTGGCATTGTCTGCTGGCTGTGCTATCACTCATGCACTGGGGGTGCTGTTAACCTTCACGGCTGCCAGGATACCCTCCTTACTCATGTTCAGTTGGTTGCCTGCCAAGACCTTTGTTACAGAGTTGCTATCAACCCCCTCAGACCCCATCCTGTACCCATACCTGGGTTTATCCATCCCAAATGCAAGCTTTTGCATTTGTCTGCCTCAGCAGAGGCTCCTGTTGGCCTGGTTCTCCAGGCTGCAGAGCAGATCAGCGCCATAGATGCTGAAGCCTTACCGCTAACCATAGCTGTGGCACAGGAGCCTCTTTCTGCACAGGAAGACAGTGTGGAAAAAGGCTTTATTGGTTATTCTTTCAAACCTGGTTGTATTTTTTCATTTATGGTTGTAGTTTCTCACAGCATAACATAATATGGTAAAGAAATAAGCACTAGACATGGCACAAAACTTAGCTCAATTTGTGCTTTTAAACTAAAGCATTAATTTTTATTTCATTTAGAAGAAGTCCAAACCATGGGCAGATTATAGCATTGGTCCTAATATCGGCCCTGGTGCAACTTCCCAACCAATCTGGGAACTTAATGTACTAAAAGAGACTCTCAGGTTGTAGAAGCAAAGCCCTAACCACCTTCTGTACCATTGCCTTATGTCTGCCCCATGGCCCTTGGATTATCTATAAAGTAAATACAGCACAAGGGTCTATGTGAGTTACTCTCCAAAACTTAGTTATATCTTTCACGGTGCAATGAATCTTTGCACTTTGCATTTACCCTTTTCTTTATATTGTCTGAAACTGAATTCCTAATATTTTCCTTTCAGCTTATCTTTGAAAAGCTCTATTAAAGTATGCTATTCTTTTTATAGCTGCTTTCCAAAATAAGCTTCTTACAGACATTTGCTATCTAAATCTAATTAATTAAATTAATTCTTCTTTTGTAGTACAGGAAGACAGATAGGGTAAGAAATGCAAATACTAATACTAATACATTTCACATCCATCAAAGGCTTTTTTACCCCAGTATGCTATCTGGGAAATTGTATCTGCAATGCAAATGAAAAATAGTAACAGTAGTTGTACTAAACAGATAGAAGGTACACACATTTCTTTAGCTCTTACTTTTTATGTTTGAAACATTTCTAAATACCCTTTCCTCTTTGAGAGAGACCTTTGAAACATAAGTATTTCACTTTACAGCTGCAAAATGATTAACGTTTTAACTAATTGTGTCCTATTTCTTCAATCCTTTTTCTTGATGTCAATAGAATGCATATACTTTATTTACAAGCACATTGAAAGTGTGATATTTGTCATAATGAGCCACAAATTAGATATGTAAACAAGGCATTGCAATTAGCAACAGCTCCTATTTTATAAGAATCATTTTTACTGCAGAGATTAGGATTGCAGAAGTCATTTAGCTAAAGATGTGTTACTATAGCTACAGAAAAAATACCTTTTAAAAATTATTTGCTCAGATAAAAATAAAAGCTTACTAGAATTTAACTATGATGTGGTAATTGTTTATGTTGCCACTGCTCCTTACCATGGTCATTGTATGAAAGTGAATTCCAATACCACTGTCGCACTCATGAAATTGTTATGGGCAGGAAAGAAAATGCACCTTACCTGGGAAGCCAAGAATTTGTTGTTAGTCTAATGAAAATCTTAAGACTAGTAACAACACAACAGACAGCTATTAAGGTTGTCGAGTCACAATAATACTACCTGTCACAATACAAAGTATCTTATTAATACAGAATGACATTAATAATAGAGTTGAAATTGTTGTACAAAACCTTCCTAGGATCTATCTTTGGTATTGGACTGTCCTTCAGGCTTCCATTATTTGTCCTATACTTGATGGCGTCAGTATTGCTGGAGAAGAAGATGGGAGAATCCTGTAATAAGGACACTCCAAGATGTAGCCTGGAGGTACAAAGTCCTTTTCTGGACTTGGTTCTTCACATTCTGTCCTAACTGAAGTAGTTTAATTAATGTGAAAGAACTAGATCACAGAAGACACCTGAAGAATAATCAGCATACAGTTATTATTAGTAGTTCTCTGAATTCCCTTCGTGCTCTGCACCATCTTAACATTGGAATTGTAACTCATTCAAAGAGATTAAATTAGGCTAAGATTCGACATGTGGATTTGGAAGATAACTGCAGAGGATGGGCAACTGAGAGCACACAGAAAACAAAGAATGCCAGATAATTAATTCTACTGATCAAATCAGTGAATGGAGGCAATGCAATGTAATACATCTAGATTTTACTAGAGGATTTGATATAATTTCTCAACAAATGATGTGCTGATTAAAAATTAGCGCTATACAAAATGAATGCAGTACATGCTAGAAAGATTATGACTCAGAAAGTAATTCTAGAACACATTTATAATGGTGAGTTACAGGATCAATTCTATTCAAGGTATTTATCATTTACTGGGAAAATTCACAGATAAAACATAATGGAGATCATTAAGAAGAAAAAGAAAATTCGTTCTATTGGGAGATTGGAATTTCATGGTAAACAGGATTCCCTGGAATAATGGTGCAGCATAGTTCAATGCAAACATGTCTATGAGATGCAAAGATATAGATCATACATACAATATTCAGAGCTCTATTTTAGAGAACAGTATATCCAACATCGAATTGGAGGTAATTAGTAACAGCAGTAAAGAGTTTATAGTGCCATAGAACAGGAGAAGGTGACTAGTAGCCCTTTCCCAAGGATGGACTGGCCACAAACACTGGATGCTGCTTCTGAGAGGCCTTAGGAAATACAGGAGTCTGAGAGACAGCTTGAAACTCATTAATTAGATTAATGAGCCCAAGACAGGCAATATTTTGCACGCATTAATTTACAGCAAGCAAAACTTGGAACTGCCGGCTGCAGCCCTGACCTGGTGCACCTCCAAAAGCAAAGAAAAAACCCAGCCAGAACCCTCCTCCTTTAATCAGCCCCACCGTTTCATCATATAATCCACCTGATCAGGGGTCGAGCTGTTGTCCCTAAAGACAGCTTGGCTGGGGCTGCATCAGCTTAGCATGTCACCAGTCTGCTTTGGTGTGGAGGAGCCAGGCAGGACCCAATTGCTGTAAGCGGCAGCAGCCCTGGCAGCCAGGCTGGCTGGGAGCTGCTGTGCCAGCTGCGATCCGAGCCAGTTGTGCCCATGAGCTGCGCCTGCTGCTCCACGCTGTCAGTAGCAGGCGGAGCCGCTGCTCGGCTCTCCCGGCTGCAGGCTGCTCAGGTGTAGTGCTGGGTTATTTCACACAGCAGCGCCGGGCGTGCTGCAGCTCTCAGAGAAGGTTCAGTGATGAGCAGGAATGCGATGGAGTCATCACCACAGAAAGGAGATTTCCCAGATACTGTCTCTTGAAGATTGTTTCAGCCACTCTATCCTTGGGGTTTCTTTGTCAAGTCTTCCTGCTCCAGTAGTTACTTACTGTAAAACTGTAGGATTGCCTGGCTTTTCCCATCTCTGTACATTAACTGATTTTTAACAGAAATGCTGTCAGTATTACAAAATGCCAATGAAATTTAAACCACTTAAGGCTTGACATGTTTCCTCTTTTAGTCAGCAGCTCCTACTGCCTACGGGTGCCCAAGGTGGGTGCAACCTGCACAACAGCCTGATGCTCCTAGGGAATGTCCACTGGTCTGTCCACAGCTCAGGCTTATCTGGGCAGGGAGAAAAGACCAGCAGATAATGTGTATTTGTATTTAACACAACAAACAGCAGAAGTATCCTGGTAAAGGAGTGCTGTAGATTTTGTTGGGGCTTTTGTTTGTTTGTTTTTCCACTTGGAGTGTGTTTCTGCAAGCAATAATCCTAGTTCTGTGATTCCCCTACAGCTTCAACTGCATAGTTAAAACATCCATCTTTTCCTGACTATTGCATTTGCTGCAGTACTGAAGCAATAGTACTTGTTAAGCAACATTAGAAAGACTGATCACTTGCCTGGTTTTGGCTTGTTGTCAGAGCAAGATTAAGGAACCAGTTATCCCACAAAACATTAGGGCTAACCTTTAATCAGTACCCTGCAGTGGCCTTACAGATCACTTGGCTGAGCCAAACCAGTTAGACAATCATAGGTGTGGTATGCAAATATCTCTCAAACATTATGCCTAAACTATTAGTCTTGTTCTTCACTTCAGATTAGTTTTATTTAAAAAAAATAAAAGTTCCTTCTCAAAGGAACTTCAGAAACCAGAGATGACTCTAAATGTAGTGTCATGGATTATGGACTAGGTTCCCCACACCAGCCAAGGCTGGAAGCAGAACCCCAGGCTGAATGGGGAAGAGAGGAAAAATTATAAAACTACTGCTATGCGACCAGCTGTGCTATTCTCAGCAGTGCTAATAGGAAAACTGTAGCCCCCTTTTCTGTCACATAAACCTACTCTCACACATAATCCTTCTGCTCCTCACAGTCATTGTCTCCCTTTCAACCTGTCGACAAAACCTTCATAATATGAGTAGTATAAGCTGCATTATCCTTGTGATTGCTTTGTCAGTCTTTTGATAAACATTTTTCTTCAGCACCGTCCATTTCTTGCTGAAGGACAGTACATGGAAGACCTCTTACCTGGTGTGCAAAGCTGGCTTTCCTGGAAACCTGTAGGGAACAGTTCCTGGAAGCTACAAACCATCTCAAGAAGGGGCTCTCTTTCCTATACTCTGTTAGGATTCATCTAGGGGAAAAAAATACCACAGTGAGATTTGCAGTGAATTTCCAGTCTGGTGCCTGACAATCTGAATAGCTGCAATTTAGAAACAGTTGAATTCTTAGAAGCAGATGATTCCATGGATGGAAATCATCTCATCTAGTATTAGAGTCTACAGAGTAGGTGTGTATGAGCGGGGAGGTGTCTAGACCTCTAATGTGATCAGTGAGATCTGGTAAATGCTAGCAACAGGCTCCAGGGTGGGATGCACCCAGCCAGAAGTAGGAGCCTGCATCAGAGGGAGGGGTAGACACTGTGGAGGTGCCATTGTCTGTGCTGATGTTGAGGGGCACCCCACTCACCTCCCAGTCTGGGCTGCAGATACCTGCATTTAAGCAGGAGGAATCTCACTCCTTATTTTTTTATTCCCTGAGTTCAATAAGACCAAAGAAAGCATAGTGCATACCAATAAGACTGTAACAATTTCTAGTCCTAAATAGCGCAGAACAATTAGCTTTAAGAGCAGGAACTGTAATAGGTTTGATTTGTTGAACATATGCAAGTATTGGTTGCATAGGAACTAACACATAAAACTCACTGTAATTATGCCAGTGATGATAACAACTACAGGGAAGATTAATTTCATACTGTCTCTAAATTAGCATCTTCCATTTTCTAGAGGTGGAAAAAGAAATAATCATAAAGAAAACATTTGTGCTTGAAGGGGTGGATTTTGAGATCTGCTTATAATAAGTTAATCGTTGCTTTTTAAGATGCATGCTCAGTAATAATTATAATAAGCTCTACTAAGAATATAGAGCCAAATAATCAACAGTTGTCCTGTCTCATAAGATTTACAGTTAAAGGGTGTGAAAGCTTGCAGCTTCATATCAAAAAAAGCAAAAGATAAACTGCTCTGCTTAGAAACTGAACACAGCAAAAGGCTGTTAAAGGGTATCTGAAGTAGGTTAATAAAAATACTATGTCACCAGTACCTGTAATGCCTACAGTACAGTATGTTTGCCAAACATGTGAGTATCATTAAAACAAAAGTTGAAGTAATATTTGAAAGGAAGTCTTCATACAGCAGTATTTCAGTAACTGCTGATTTGACCTCTGCACCTCAAAACAGGGTACTGTAACAGTATTATAGGGGTAACGTTAGGAGTCAGGAAAGTTGATTTACTGTCCCAGAAAAGTTAGCAGCAGCAAGCTAAACTAATAAAGCAGAAAGAGGAGCATTAGGGGTACTTTAACACTGCTGGGAGTGATGGGATCACACTGCCACTCCAGCAATTAGGCTAAAAGTTTGTCAAATTTCTGTTGCGGATGAGGTTTCGGAAGGAAGGAGGCACAGCATGTGCATGTTACCCCTCCTCTCTGATGTGTAAGGAGGAGCTCAAACACAACCAAAACCCACAAATTCTCCGTAATTTTCTTTGTTCTGGTTTCTTTCTCCCCCACTTCCTCACCAGTTCTGTTAATCTTTAGGGGAAGCTTCAAACAATTTTCAAGCTATTTAGCCCAATACTGGGCTAAATTTAGCCTTGAAGCCAATGCCTACCTCAGAAAGTAATACAGTGCAATGGGACCGAACTGCAGAGTAGAAGGCTAAGTGCTGAAGAGCCAGCCCTACCCCATGCACATTATGGATTATTTACTTCACATAGCCTGAATGCTTCTTGATGGTTGGAGTGCACTGCATGTTGTCCTGGAGAACCTATTCGAGTTCAGCTCTTGTGGAAGAGATTCATTTCACATGCTCCCAGACCCAAGTGCAGTAAATGGAGACAGTGAAGGGCTTCACTTCAATTCCTGCTCATCTGAACTAAAATGCTATAACATAAGGGGCACCTTTGCCAGATACACCACTTGCAGAAAAGTCAGCAGGAATTCTGTGCATCACCCAAACTATTAAATTTGCCCTCAGACAATTTAAAATTAAAAATGTGTGCAAATATTTTATATAACGGCAGTTTCATAGACTCCTCTAAAATCCTAAATAAAACATCCTTTCATTCTATTTTTATCACCAGCTTGACATGAACATTTAATGTGCAAGTGTATTTTATGAATATATAAATAGCTGCTTTTTCAAAACAGGGCTCGAATGTGTAGCTGCAGGTGATCTACTAAGAAAGAAGCACTTACACACACAAAAATACAGTTGTCTGGTAAATGTACACAAAAGAAGGTTCATCCACATACAAAAGAGCTCTTGAAGGCCTAACAGTCATCTCCAAATTGTTGATTCGTGGTTTGAAGCTCCCCTTAAATGCAGAAAAACAGGAAGCATCTGTTTCAGACAGGCAAACAGACTCTTGGCATCTCCCAGAAAACACTGCTTTTCAGCTACATGTTCATTCCAGACATTGTAAGCTGGAGTTTCTCAAACACCTTCTCCTTTTCTAGCTTCTAAACCTCTATGATCACATGAAACAGATTAAGACATAATGAAATGCTGCATAGTGTGTGCACTGTATTATTTTCTTCTGTGTGTTACTAAAAATCTGTTTCTTTTCTGCCATAAAGTACAGAACTTCCAGCTGCTTGATCTAAAAAACACACCAGTATTAAGGAAGTGTTCTTTTGTCTTTACCAACTTGGCAATGGCTCATAACAGTTTTCCCTTTAGACTTTGCCCATGGAAGGAAAAAGAGAGGAACATTGCTTGTATCTTCAAAATTATTGTGCTAAGTTTCATATATATTAACATATGTGTATATATAGATTCAGTAATTGCCATGCTTTTTATCTTGGCTTTCTCAGATTTATTCACCAGAAAGCATAAATAGGTGGTGAAAAAAACACCCTTTCAAAGAGCAGAGAACAGGGTTGCTTTCATTTTTGCTTGCTCTAAATTTCTATTGAAATTTCTATATTTTATCTGGGTTTAAAATTTGATTTTTAAACTAGAAGTTGAGAGACATTTTTTATGCATGATTGGAAAACTACCTTGATATCATGGTCTACTGAAGTAGTATTACAAATCTGTGATCTGGACTCTTAATATAGAGGGAAAATACTCCCAAAATGGTGTTATTACTTCTTGGAGAAGGCATCAGGACCAATATTTAAAGGAAGGGGCTCAGACAGACCTAGAGCAGGAAACCATGGCAGGACTGAAAGAAACTTCATCATCCACTGTCACCAATGGATGAAGACAGGATGTGGAGAAGGCAGCTAGCAACTCAGAAGGTATTTCTAATGACAGTCTTAGTATTGGTTATTCAGAGATCACAGACATCCTGTTAAGTAAATGTCTCAGCAGACACAATATAGTCTAAGTCTGACACCTCCCTATGTCCAGCCCCAGTCATGTTACCCTAAACCTCAGCAGTAACTGGCATGTGTGGATATCACACTCACCTTCCTGTGTCATACCAGCAGCCAAGTGTCTTTCGCAAGCTTGCCTATGGGCAGGGGCTGAGGTCTGGGAAAGGGGTCACTGCTCTGCACAGCCAGGCAGCAACTCTGCTGCAGAGCTGTCTCATTCCTTGCTTCATGCTCGTCATAGACCCAGTGATATCTTTCTTCTTTATTCTAGACACATTGGCAACCTGATTGGCAAATAGTCCCTGTATGAGAACGGCAATGAATTACTGTAACTCTCAAATAGATTGCACCTGGTGACTGGAAAAAGCAGTTACAGAACATTCACAAAAAGTTATTTTTTTAAAATATATAACATATCAAAACTTATAGTGTCGTAGAATAGTTAGGGCTGGAAAGAACCTTAAGATCATCTATTTCCAACCCCCCGCCATGGGCAGGGAGAAGTACCGCTAAACCATGCCACCCAAGGCTCTGTCCAACCAGCCCTTGAACACCGCCGGTGATGGAGCATTCACAACTTCCCTGGGCAACCCATTCCAGTGCCTCACCACCCTTACAGTAAAGAATTTCTTTCTC
>JANRGW010029957.1:3726-17981 GCA_024733675.1 Psilopsiagon aymara
AACCTGTGGGAGTTGCATTCTTTCGATTCTCCATGTAGCAAACTGCGTGGCTGATTTACGGCCTAAACCACGACAGCCTTTAAAAACGTTCCGATCAGGGAATTGAGGAAAAAAACAAACCAAAACAAAAATCCTCCCATGTACAAAGTGTGGGCAGCTCTAAGTAACCTGCTGGGTATCAGTTAAAATCCTTTACCTGTGCCTGACGTAACGGTTGCTTTGCAAACAGACTATTTGCTGTTTCTTTGTATATGCATATACAAATATGCAATATACAAATATGAATACACCTCATAACATCTGTGGTGGCCACATATTGGTCTAATCTCAGTGAAGGTATAACTGAGCAAAAAGGTTCATTAATAGCCATCTGAATAAAGACAGTGATTAATTTGAAGGAAAAGTCAGATTTGTGAGTTTTCAAAATGCTATGTATTCAAAAGGCCATGACGAGAGCAAGGGCACTGTCTGAGGAAGCGAAAGGTAGCTTAAAGGCTGCAGTTGCTTACACTGACAAGACAAAAGGAATTAACTCACTTCGTAATAAAGAAAAGCTGACAGGCATTGCTGCTCTGCACCTCTGCTCTATAGGGAAAGTTGTTCAGAGATCACATTCAATGTCATACACCTCTCTTGCCAAAAGTACAAAGTGCAAGCTCAGGAATTGAAGACTTGTAAGAACCACTCACTAGTCAGGACTGCAGGAGGAAGAAAATTACCTGGAATTATTCAGCTGCAAGACCATGAACCATCTTTCTGTGAATGGGAATATAGGACATGGAGAGATTCAAAAATGAGTGACAGGATTCAATCCTGCAAGACTCTTACTTTCCTAAGCCAAAAATCTTTATTTTATCACTACCTTGTTATGTGGCATTGCCTTTCTGTTCTGTCTAGAGCATCAAAACCTTTCTTCTAACTTGAATTGTACCTTAAAAGGTCTGGACAAAGAAAGGGAGCCAATGATGCTACAAACCAGGAGATCCTTTATATCAACAGTGATTCTAGTTAAGAGTTTGATTTTAAATTAGCTGGCAGGAGACTCTGAGTGCTTTCATTCTTATTTCTGTAATCACTGTATATTTTTTTATGTGTGTATATATATATAAGAACCACCTAGAAAACCCAAACCAACCACCAAAACCAGCCCAAAAAAATTAAGTCAAACCAACCCAAATTGATATGGGCAATGACAATGTATCTAAAAAGAGACAGTAACTCGCTCCTGAAGGCAAGGCTTCATCTTGGCTGGTTTCAAGGAGACTGGGTTCTATTCCCAGATCTCTCAGTGCCCTGGTCACCCACCCTGGGCAAGTTACTTTGCATCTCAGTTCTTCTGTTCAGATTTTAAAATCAAGAACAGTGATGCAACCCAGTTTCCTGCAAACACATAGTTAGTTTTCCTCTTTGCTTGATAAAAAGGTCAAAGAAATGGCTGCCCTTTTAGGTACTTTTTAAGAATACTGAGATACATATTCATAAGACAGTTATCTCCCTGCTGGCATTTTGTTTCTGATTTTGTGACAACATTTCCCCTTAAGCACTTTCATTAAGAATCAGCAAGTCATTTTACTTAATCAATTTCTAGTCATCAGGACTAAGAATACATGCAAAGATTTTGAGACTGAGGTTTTTCAGTTGGGAAGAGCTAAAAACCCTATTTTAATATGTGTGCTCCCTTTAGCTAAACGCAGAACACCTAAACCCACATCTCTGGAGATGCTATACGCAGCAGAATTCACTGCTGAGGAAAGTCACTGAGTCATAGCATGACAGATTCTTAAAGAAGTGTACTGAATAACATTTGCAATTACCAAGGTAAACAACTCTTTCATGGAGAATCAGGAAGTATTCCACACACACACACACACACACACACACAATTACAATACTGTATAATTTGACAGGTCATTAAGGAGAATATTCACTTTCTTTCTGTGGCTTTATGGAAGCTGTTTATGGAACTGATGGATGCAGAATACAGAAAACAGTGATTTAAGAAGAATTAAATTGCTTCACTGCATCACAGTTTCTAGAAACTACAAAACAGAACAAATACACATTTTTGTTCTGTGATAACGTGAGGCCATTACATAGAAAAGAACAAAGACAATAGCTTTATGTAGCTAGATCAATCAATAGTGCTTGAATTCAGGACATATGAAGGTTATGAATGTAACAGTTCTCTAAGAACACTAAATCAATTTCAAACTTGTAATTTGTCAGCATTTAGGATAATACCCTGATACTGATTCTTTGAATATTGTAGTACTCCAAATTCCCTGACCCTTTCACATTTCAAATGTTTAAGGGAAGTGTTTCTCATCCTCCTCAATTTCTTTTCCTAGCTTCCAGGATGTACTGCAAGCTTTGCCACTGTCTAGGGTGGAATATGGTTGAAGAGACCCAGGGCTCCAGGTCTGAAATTCCTTTCATGTGTGACCTACTTCTCAATGACAGAGGGCACTTCTACATAAAGTAACTTTCCTTTCAGCTGAAAATAGTGCATACGTCATCACCTCTGCCGAACTACTACAAGAGCAGAGTTATTATTCAGTACTGATCTGGATACATGATATCTGGCTTTCTTGAAATCTTTAGAAACAGAGGCATGGTTAATCTGGTGGCAGGCCCATAAAATAAATACAACTCATTTTACAGGCTAGTGAAGTGAGTTCTGGAAAACTTCAGATACTGCAAAGCAACTTAGGGGTGGATTGAAACATGACCATTTGATAACTGTTGCCACATTTGTAACACAAAATATTTTTAACCCTGTGGTCTAGAAGACAGCCCTACTTAACCATGTAAACACATAATGAAGAGATGCTCCCCTTGTATTCTCATGCTATTTCACTGTCTGTAGGAGCTCACCTCTATGTAAGGATGACATGCTTCCTTTTTATCATCACCCCTGTCTGCAAAGAAATATTGCCAATGCAGAATTTAGAGACGTGAAGCACTTGTTTGACTTCAGAAACTGTATTTTAAAAGGAAGCAATTACCAAATTGCTCAGAATGCTCCAGCTATGTGATTTGCATCTTCATCTGTTAATATAAACTATTTCAAATTGAACTCAAATTCTCATCATCAAATTGTTCTCTCTCAGACTTTGCTCACATTGTTTTCTCACTTTGACTCCACACTCTTCCCACACACACATGTTTTCCCCTGCTTATTTTGAAAATGACATAGACATTGGGTTTGGGTTGACAAATACCAGGTATGGCTCACAGCATAGTTACGCTTAATTATGAATATAAAATATACCTTCTTGATTTACTAATATATTCCTTATTGAATTTGTGAAATAAAATGTCTATCAAAATGGTTCACTTATCTCCTAAATGGCAAAATACCGGTTTTCCAACTACCCAAAATAAACTCCAGTGCCTGTAAGCGAAGTATTACAATATTATGTTTACAGATGGGGGGAGCTTCAGAAAAACCCTATCACCCCAAAACAGTGTCAAGTCTTCACACAAGGACTTCCTCTGATAATCTGCTGCAAACTACCTGGACTCTCTGTGGCTCTGAAAGGGGAGGGGGTGTTAACCTCCAGGTTTCAATGATACAGTTCAATTATTTTAAATGCAACATGAACTCAAGCCATTATATCAGGAAAAACTAAGCTGACCTCAAATTTTCCTCCAGCAACTTCATTTAGAATTACACCTGTGGGAGATAAGACAAAACAAAAAATACTGAATTGATAGGGACAACCTCAATATTAAACTGCATTTGGTGTCTTTGGGTCAGATGAAAGACAATCTGAACTTCCAGCTCTAGATACTAGCAATTTTACAAGTTTGGTACTACAACATAAAGCAAACTAGCTTGGCATAAAAAGAGGAAGACAACCATGTCACTTACTACTCTCTCTCTGACTAGATTAAAGGATTTTAGCCAATTTTATTATTTCCAACACTGTCAGCTCCTCCTTATGAAACCAGGAGCCTTACTGTGAGCTTATTCTGATTTAACAGCAACTAGCATGCAACCAAAGAAACTCAGAGCTATGATGCAAGACACTGTTTACTGAAGAATATACAGTATAGTTTTTCCTCTGTGGCTCCTTTCTATTAAACACACTTGATACCACTTATTCACAGAAGTGCTACACTGAATTATTTACTGGAGATGAAGGTCAGACCTTTTGCTTAGGCAGGGGGGAGCTGCTGTGGATACTTGGGTCAGAATACGTAGAAATCATAAAACACTGAGATGTAGTTCTGTCTCCTGCCAGTAATGACTAGAATAGAGACATGCTGTTTAGTCTTTTGATTTCCAAGTGTGAAGTGTTATTGTTCTTCTAGTACCCTACCCTATTCAGTTCATCCCTAAAACTATCAAAAATAGCAAAAAACCCGCCATTATTTCTCGATCATGTAACTCCCTAGACATGAATTCAACTCATTCTTCAATATACACTCCCACGATCCAAAGCACTAAGTTAATCTTGCAGTTAAGACACAGAAGGAAGAGAAAAAGCCCATTATGGTCAGAGTGTTGCAAAGAGTTAAAATTTCATAATTATACTATAAATATGCACACAAGTACTTAAAAGGAAGGCATAACTTCCTTTTGGTTCTGTCCAGATACTGTAAGAAAGACTTCTTCACTTGCTGTCATAATGCATTAACCACCATCATGTTATTATGTAATTCTTGTTCCAAGTGTACTCTAAATTTAAGAGTTTGCACTGAAAATGTTTCATGCCGCATTTTCTCCTCTTCCTCCATGTACTAAACACTGCTTGAAGTTAATTAAGTGCAATTTGAAGGTTCGTATATTCAATAAGTTACTTATTCGAAATATTTTTCTGTATCTTTAATTCCCCATAGTCTAGCAGTGCAAGCTTTCGCTAGTCCATTAGGGCCAGTGGTAAGCCAGTAACATACTGCTTGTAAGATTGAATTTAGCTCTTGCCAAACTCTTACAACCCTGTAATTTCTTATAGCTATAAGCAATGTCAGAAGGTTTCATAGGCCAATATACTGCCCACAAGCTACATGGGCTTGGGGTCTTCTGGTGTAGCCCATTTAGTATGTGCTCAATCAGGAGACACAGGAAGGTTAGATATAAGGAGGTAACTGTGGACTACTAATAAGTAACAAACCACCATGAATGGGGCTGCTTTAGCGTCTGCAGTGTCAGTATCTGTAGAGAAAACTGCATACTTACATAATCTTGTTGCCATCACCTTAAAGCCTGCAAACCAGCTGTGAAGCTATCAAGCAGTTCTGTAAGTGACTTTTCTTACCTAAGCAGCCTCAAGCACTTCAGAATCCAGAATCTCTGGAGTTCAAAGGAGAAATTGCTGCTTCAGGAGAATAGTTGGCCTCCAAAGCCAAAACTGGAAAAGCAGACATCATACACACACAGTGGCTGTTCAACCACAAGCCTCCGAGCAAAGAGAACAGATGGGTGGTAGACTGCAAACATAGAGCAGAGAGGCAGGTACATGGACAGTCTTCAAGTCAATCATTATCCATAAGTGCATGAGAAATTTCTGAACTCTGAGTTCAAAAATTTACACTTTTGGAATGTAGTTTTGTCTTTTTAGCACTGATTTACAAACAAGTCCAGCTGCATCATTCACACAGAGACACCCTAAGAAGACAGAAGCAGGAAGGATCAAGTCTAAAGCTTTGTGATATGGTGCAGAGGAAATAATGATGGGGAGAGAGTTCCCTCATACTTATTTGAGAAGATTAACACTGCAGACAAGATACTTAACTCTTGTGAAATAAACTCCATTAATGACAACTAGTAATTTTACTTCTAGTTAGTGAAACTAATTTCTGCTGTAGTGGGAGAATGTTGTTGTTTTGCTAATTTAGTCTAACATTAAGACTGCTCAAAGGCAAAGGCTGCTCAATGATAGAAGTACTGAAAGCATAGAAATTTGAGGCTTGTCTCCAGAAAATGTGATTTTTAGGAGGAGAAGGGAGAAGAATGTAAATACTGAATATGCTTAATAAGGCTTGCTGACTGAAATGAAACACTTGCTTTAAGAACGATAAATCTAGTAAGTAAATCAGTTAACACAGAAAACATTTCTAGAAAAAAAAAAATAAGATTTGCTTTTTAACATTTCTGACTGTTGCATTATAAAAACGTAAGAATATTTTAGTGTGTTGACAATTTTTGAAATAGGGAAAAGTGTAAACATTGAAAATACACACTATTAACAGAATTTGAAACAGGACTCAAAACCAGACCTTGCAGTGCAAGCAGAGAAGAGGCAAAGGATCAGGAAATGGAATTGCTGTAGAGATAACTGCACAGTACTGGGAAATGAGAGCAGTGGTACTGCCTCACATTAAGGACACGAGTATCAGGTCTTTCAGTACACCAGTGTAAAAACCTCCACCTCACTGTGATCCTGACCTTCCAAGCACTTTCATTATAGCAACCTGCAGCAAGAGCTGACTCCCTGCCAGCAAGAGGCTGTGAACAGCAGCAGCTTTCATCAGCTACAGGGGTACCTAAAGCTGACCTTGTACATACTTAGCACCGTGCCAGACATGGGCTGGCCCCAGAGCAACTGTGTGAGCCACTGAGGTTACTTTCCAGGCTCTGTGCTGGGCTCTAAGCTTTTGCCATTATCAAGGGAATGATTTCAAATTAAAAACCTCTGGATTTTTTACAGCACCTCCAAGTGGAACTCGCACTTCTCATCTTAACCTAACATGCTCAAGGGCAGATGAAGAATAGGGTAGTGCAGCTTTGTCCTTTAATCTTACATTAAGTTGCCCCAAAATAGAGCCAGTGAGTCAAATAACTGCATCGAAGAAAAGCTCAGATGAGCTTCAGTTCAATGTCTTCGACTTTTTTCCTGATCTCATAATTTCTGGGGTAACATTTTACAGAACATCTTAATAGCCTTTCTGGGATGCTACTGTTTTAAATCTGACAAATATGAACAAGCACAAACCTCAAATAGCTAGCTTGAAACAAGTGTATTTACCATTTTTCCTCATCCAGCATAAAAGCTGGTTTTTTCCTTTGATGAAAAAGGTGTGCTTATTTAAACAATAACAACATAAAGATAAGAAGCTACTTACTTTCTGTTCTAGGTTATACTCCAGACACTTATTAATACTTTTATACTTATTTATGAGAAATTATGAGGAATACAACAGCTATTACATAGTTTCAAGCAACTAAATTTTGTGTTAACCCATGTTTTTATGTTTAAATACCAGTTATTATCCTCCTGGTTCTGTTTAGTACCATCTTTTACAAACAACCCAGCCAGATGTCTTCTCCAGAACTGTCCTGGTTTAAGCCCAGCTGTAACTCAGTACCACGCAGCTGCTCTCTCACTTCCCCCTCTTCCTTCCTCCCCCACCCCCACCCCCCGGAGGGATGGGGAGGAGAATGGAAAGAATGTAACTCCCACGGGTTGAGATAAGAACAGTGCTGTAACTAAGGTATAACACAAACCACTGCTGCTACCACCATTAATAATAATGATAAGGGAAATAACAAGGGAAGAGAATACAACCGCTCACCACCCATTGACCGATACCCAGCCCGACCGAGCAGCGATCTGAACCCTTGTGGGTAACTGCCCCCAGTTTAAATAGTGGGCATGATGTGCTGTGGTATAGAATACCTTTGGTCAGTTTGGGTCAGGTGTCCTGTCTTTGCTTCCTCCCGGCTTCCCCTCTTCCCTGGCAGAGCATGAGGCTCAGAAAGTCCTTGGTCAGAGAAAACATTACTGAGCAGCAGCTGAAAACATCGGTGTGATCAGCACTGTTCCCAGCCAAAAGTCAAAACCACAGCACTGCACCAGCTACTAAGAGGGAGAAAAATGACTTCTACTGCTGAACCCAGGACAATAACATACAAAAGTAGATAAATGCAGATGCAGAACTGGTTGTTCTAAAAATGAATGTGGCTCTCTTGCTTACCCAGAATTGAGAACTCTGGTATTTGCTCAGGAAACAGGCAAAGCTTGAAAAGTCAGCACACATCTTACTTATGCTGGTCTGGTGACTATTTAAGTTTCTTCTCAAAGGTTCTGAAGTAAAGCAGGCATGGAGAGTTAGGAGAATACTGTGGCATCTTTGGCAAAAGAGTAACGTAACAGCACAAAATGGTTATTTAAATAATTGCTTGTCTTTAGACACCGCAACCTGTTTGAGATTCCATTCTGCCTAGGTCTAATATTTAATTCATTTGTACATGATGTTCTGGTTTATACATATTGAATGTATTTTATATATCTTCACAAAAATTACAGTTCCTGTTCATGACTTTAAGGATTCTTGAATTGGTAGATTAACCTGCTCTATTTTCATTATATTCTAAAAGTATGTTTTCAGCCTTAAGTAATTAAGGAATCTGATGTCTATAATAAAGTAGCAAAACTAAGCTGTTGCATAAAAGCTTAAGGTGTGGTTCAAAGTATAGTTTAGCTCCGAAAAATTACTGTAAAAACAGCATGAAGAAAAAAAAATCCATGTTTGTTACGCCTTGGTTCTCACACAACAGATAAACTTTTTGTAGTTGTCTTTTAGTTTGGGTACCTGCTTCCAGGCCCACAAACCCAACCTTGGTTCCTGCTGTCACCCAGCATTACTTCTTGCTCACTCTCTCACTTCCTGTAACTAAAAGTTCTCCCTGTGAAATTGCCCTTGTTACAGTTGTGTAATCCCAGTTTGTAAAAGTGATGCCCTCCGTGACACCTGTGCAAGCTGAGCTGTGGTTGTGTAAGTAACAAACTGGCTCTCTTAAATGGGTGCTAATAAACAAGTCTGCACAAGAAGCTATAAACCAGTTTGCTTGTGCTCGCTCTGTCTTTTTAGCTGAGCTGGTCGGAATAATTAATAAGTGTACAAAATATCCAGGCATGAATCATCACAAAAGTTACTGGATCTCCTCTTGAATGCTACAGAAATGTTGAGCAAGACTGTCAGTCTTCAGAATTAAATCATGCCTGGAAGCAGAATTGCCCAGTGTATATTTGTAGTGACATCTGATTGCTTTTATACCACTTGTACCACTCAGCCTAGAAATAGTAGAGTGATTCTTTCATTGCATTAACTATAGTTTTGTTTCCTCTGTCTGAAACAGTTTGACTTTTGCTAATTCAAGAAGTATCACAGAGTTGCATAGGTATCACACATTGGTGTAATTCAGGACATCCCTTAACGATCATGATCATATGCATGATCATCTTAAAACCCCCCAAAAAGGCAACCCAAAACCTTAGACATTACAAATAATCTTTTCTTGTTCATGCATCAAATCCATAATTCTACAGTATTAAAGGGTTTTTTTAGCTTAGAACTGTGCATTACATACATAAACTTGCTTTTTATTCCTTCTAGGTCTCAAAGGTGCCACAACCCTTGGAAGACATAACATGAAGTCCACATAGAGACAAATTTGCTACAGAATCTAAGTAATTCTATGTTCAAGCTCTAAAATGTAGTGTACATTTAAAGCAAAATTAAAAATTTCATTTAGCCTAATTTGTTTAAATATTTTCTAATTATATATCCACTTTTCAGTTTGGCTGGTTCTAGTGTTACATCTAGACATGGAGTCTTACAGTAGCTTACTCCCTAGCTTAATAAAAGTCTGAAGAGTGATATGCTATATTAAAATCCTGTATACAGTAAATGATTAAAGACAAATGTCAACAGGTTAGATATGAAGACACGTAACACATGGTTTCAACTGTATTTTATTTAAGCGAATGAAATATTACAAGCATTTCTGTAAACTTTTCACATTTTTCATCTTCCTCATTGTTTTCTAGTAGTTGAATTCCAGTAGCATAGTATTTCTCTAAAATGTCAAGAATAGAATCTTACCTTATAAAATAACCAACTACATTTGCAGAGTATAATAGTCCTACAATTTCAAGCATTGGAGCTGTTATCTGCTGTAATCATATGGTAAAGCTGGTTTTGCCCTAGATCTTTAGATATATGTACCTTATAGAAAAATATTACTGAATTCCCAGTCTTCTGATTTTCCATTCAGTTAATATAATTAAAACAAATCTGCTTAATTTGAACAATTTGTTTCTCTCACAGTGCTGAGCATCCATAGCTGCCATTGACTGAAGTAGCAGTGTCTGCTCATGAGCTGGAAAAAGAAATGGACCAAAACCAATGGTGATTAAGTCTACAAAGGAGATACCATTGATTGGCTTCTCTGAGCAATATACAGGTTTGACAATCTCTAAAGCTCAGCCTCCTGTGTCATCTGTTTCTCCAATTTAACAGTACTTGTATGAAAGAATGACCCTCATGAAGCTGCATGCCCCTCAGCTTCAAGTAATGATGCAAATTAATGCAGACATACACAAACAGGGAAGCAGCACATTTGAAGCAGTGAGCAGCAGCATGAAGCACAGAGGCTTGATACTGCTGGAAAAGAAGCCTCTCTCTGACTTTCAGTTATCTCATTTGGCCCTTTTTTAGACAGAGGGTTAACTCTGTTGCTGGAGAAAATTAGAAAGTGGCTCAGTGAAAGCTATTTGTCTTACATGGAGAATGTCCAATTGACATTGAAGAGAACTGTAAAGGTGTGGTTCCTTCAGGTAGGAAGCAAAAATAAAAGTATTTTAATTATACTTTATAAAGAAGACAAAAATATCAGAGTGAATATGTCATATTTATATGAGTAATTGTGATATGAGTATGTTCCAACTCTATACTGATGGGAACACTGTAGTAGGCGAAGGTAATTTGGGTGTGAGGATAGCGGGCATAAGAGAGTTCTGATAAACATCCATTAGATTTTAGTGCGTTAAAAAATATAAATATATTGAAAAGTCGTATTTAAACTTTACATTCTATGACATTTCTACATGAAAAAAATGGACATCAAAAACCATAGAAAAACATGAGTACAAACTCAAAGATCAATGTTTACTCGCTTGTGCTTACTATAGACGCTGCTCCTTAGTTTTTCAAATTCAACAGAACTGTATGAAAGTGTGAGGTGATTTCCTCTACATGGCTTGTGTGTCATCAGTAAAATCGACCAGTATTTACACAATCCCTTTGAGGTACATGTAACACAGAAAGAATAGATCATGACTTCAGGTTGAGCTTTTGTGAATGATATTTGGCACAGGAAATTGTCCGTATTTCTATATATATATTTATCAAATGGAACAAAAAGACATGTATAAGTACATTTATCAGGTCTATAAGGTCAACAATACTTGGATCTTTAGTTGTTTTTACAATGGATTAACAATGAAAAGCTCTATATGAAAATGAAATATAGAATCATAGACAATAATAATAAATAATGACTGCTATGTTAAACCAGTCTCCATCACTAAACTGATCTACCAGTTAAACTAACAGGTGGAAGTTATTCTTTTGAGGAGGGATGGAAGGTTGGGGGTGTACAGTTAAAAGACATAGAGAAAACAGAGAGGACGCAGAAGGGAAAACACAGTGGATTAAGTTAGACTATAATCCTACATGTATGCCATTACTATTATGTTCTTAACCAGAGGCATCATGAAACAAAGCTTCACAGGAAGATTTGAAATCCTAAGGAGAGGGACAAAAAAAGAGAAGGTATTAAAAACTGTACAAATAGCAAATATTACATGGGAAAGCATTTTTTCCCCATCAAAATCATTTCAGTGACACAATCTCTTAAAAACTATATACAAATAACTGCAGAAAGTTGACGTTGTGTTTCATACACCTGACTTACAGATTCATTCTAGATGTACTTTCTTAAGTGACCATCACTCTAGAAAGAGCCAAGATTTCACCAATGGAATGCCCCAACTAAGCAAAATAGTTTTAGACACACCTTTTCAGGGAAAAGGGAAAGGAGTAAGAAAATCAACAGGTTATTTATGTATGTCAAGGAATCTGTATTAACCTACTGTATACAAAGACAATGTACAGAAAATATATTTAAAGGCAGATGCAGTGATCATTCATTCATTTATTTTCAGCAGAAACTCTTTATTAACAAGGCAAGATTTATAGTAGCTTCAGTAAGAATTTGTTCAAGGCAGATTCATAACTAATGGTGTATTTTGCAACTGCAGCCGTTTCACAGCATAAGTTCAAAGATAACCTTCATTTTCTGGCTTCTAAAGGTTTATACTGAAATTATATCTACCTTGACTGTTTAACTATTCATTAATGATGCTGAACTCAGAATTTCACTGTGACATCCTGTACCACTGTCTGTAGTTAACTGCACTAAGCATTGCTTTTCAGTCAAGTGAACAATTGTTCTTTCAAGTGGAAAAAAAATGCCTGTCTGCTCTAAAGGAGACTGTCTTAAAGAAAAACATGCAGCCTATGGTATCAGAAGAATGAACTTATGCAAATAACAACACTTCATCAGAGAATAACATACAAATGATTGAAAATATTTCCCCCTTTATGTAACAGATAATCATCCCACACAGACCTGTGTCATGTCATCCCAGATTTCAGAAGGTTCCAAACAAACCATCCACTCAAGAGAGAACAAACTGCCTCTCCTTCCAGCTAGGCCAAACCAAAATGGCTCACGATACTTTTAATGAAGACTTCTCATAATGTCCGAAAAATCAGCAGGTGGTTGCTTCTGTAAGAATATACTTCAAATAAAGATGCAGGTTGTAGTCCTTTTAGTTTTTTGGTCTTTCCTAATGATATTTCATGAGAAATTTCCTACTTCATCTCCCAGCAGTGAGAATATTATTTATAATAGAGAAATTAACATGATATTAAAAATAAGCATGGTGAGGCTATGCTGTATGATCAACAGAGGAAAGAGATTGAGACAGTACAGGGTTTCTTAGACACAGAGTTATAAAATACTAACAAAACTAAACAAAATTGTTTTATGTCTATGACAGAATTAATTTACTTGTATGTCCCTTTTTCTTTATGCACATCCACTTGAGCTTATTTTAGCAAAACATTTGACCTCTGCCAAGGGTTCTGGTGAATGTTCTTGAGTCCTACCACTGGGCTTGCAATTTTGACAGTGCTTTTTTATTCCAATGCAACTTCTAACATACAAAATGCAGTCTCCTCCGCACCTCTGATCATCTTCATGTTTTTGCAGTTCTTAGGGGTATCGAAAAGCAAATGACTACAGATCTGACCTGAAGCCTGCTTCACAGCGGAGTCTCATGAATACTCTCATGCACATTAGACTCATAGAATCAACTATGTTGGAAAAGACCTCTATGATCATCAAGTCCAACTGCTCTCAAGCACTGTGAAGGCCACCACTAAGTCACTAAGTGCCTCATCTGCACAGTTTAAGAACACTTGCAGGGACAGTGACTCCACCACTGCCGTCGACAGCCTGCTCCAATGCCTGAGCACCCTTTTGGTGAAGAAATTTTTCCTAATATCCAGTCTAAAACTTCCCTGGCACAGCTTGAGGCTGTTTGCTATCGTCCTATCACTTGTTGCTTGTCTTTTTACTTGCAAATTGGCTCTTATGTATAACTGGAATAAATTTACTGGTATAGTAATTTCTTTATGTACGTTATTCTCAACAATACAGATAACTAGGCTATATTGATATGTTGATAGATCGTAAGTCTGGTTGCATTTGTACCAGATAAGGCGTCAGTGCTTGAGCAGTATTTTCACCCACACCCCCAGTGTCAGCTTCCAGTGCCAGGTGAACACCGCGCTGTAGACTTACAGCAGGAAATGCAGCCTGGCGGGGCTCGCAGGCGCGCGGCGGTTTCCACTCAGGTTTTGTGGAGGCGGCTGCGGCCTCCCGGGGCCCCCGCTGCGGAACGCCACCCGATAAAATCAACCCCCGGCTAAAACCCACCAGCAAACACAAAGGAGAAGGTCGCAGACATACCTCGCCCCGCCACAGCGGTGAGTCAACCAGCATACCCAGTAATAAGGCGGGCTGAGACGGAGATCTGGCTGCCGGCGGGCACCATCGCCCTTCTCCTCACCAAAAAGCACGACCCCCTCCCTCCGCTGCCCATTGAGGAATAGGGAAGCGGGGAAAAGAAGAGTTCCTGTTCTCCTCAGCGCATTTAACGACGAGACGCGCCCTCCCCTCCCCTCGGCAGTACACCCACCCCAACACACAGACACCGCCAACATGGGTCTTACATTCTCGAAGCTCTTCGACAAGCTATGGGGAAAGAAGGAGATGCGCATCTTGATGGTTGGTCTTGACGCCGCCGGAAAGACCACCATTCTGTACAAGCTCAAGCTCGGTGAAATCGTCACCACCATCCCTACCATCGGTATGTCGCGACTGGCTCATGCCT
>JANRGW010029958.1:0-10347 GCA_024733675.1 Psilopsiagon aymara
ACCACGGGGGGTTTGCTGCTGCTCGAGGCTGTTGCCAACAGCTTCATCTCTTCCAGGTTCGCGCTCAAAGACTGGCAAGAATCCCTCCAAGTAGGTAACTCTTCTTCAGATGTGTTTGTAGGAGCTATATGTTCTGTGACTCTGTGTGTATTTGCATGCATTTGCCACGAGGATGGGGAGCTTGGGATGGCTGTGGAGGGGCACAAAGTGGCTCTGCTGGGCTGGAGGAGGGATTATTTGGGATGGGGAGGTGAAGACCCTGCCCTCCCTCACCACACTTTTGTCTCCCAGGTAGTCCTGGCATGGAGGTTCTGATGGCAAACTGATAGCCATGGGTAGCCAGAGAAAAAGGAAGCATGAAGGAATGTGTCAACAGCAAGAGCCGAGCCGCCTGCGATGCGGGTGCTGATGCTGGGGACAGGTCCTCCGAGGGTGCTGGTGCCTGGAACAGGGGTGCTCTGGGGTGATGCGTTGGCTGGTGTGGTACCTGCAAGGATGCACTCAAGGCCCTCATGGCAGCTGAAGCTGCATTTCTTTCCATGCCTCGTCTTGTAAAGCATCTCCCACCTCCATTCATGACCAGCCCAGCTGCAGCTGGAGCACCAGGAGGGAATGGTTGGAGTTCCAATGGAGTGGCTCCAAGAGGAGCATGGCAGTGGCCACGGAAGACGGCCGGCTGCTGCAGAGATGATTTACCACATCCCTCCTCTCCTGCTTTATACACCCCATTCCCAATAAACAAACCTTCCTCCTGGCTTCGAATCTTTACAGTGCTCCGGAGATGTAACCCACCACGACTGATAAAGGGAACCATGATGTTGGGAGTCCCAGGACTGATTTTCTTCTTGGTTTAAATGAAGATGTTTTTAACTGTTCTGAATTTACCTTTATAAGGAGCTGCTGCCTTCGGGTTACGTGGGGCTTATAGAAAAATAGAGTAATTTATACTTGTGGTTTATTTAAACTCATGGCTTCTCCTGTTCACTGTGCTGGACCAGTGGGGGCTTATTGGGGCCAAGGGTTTTGGTCCCAATCAGAGCTGAAAATAGCTGCAAGAAGGCTTTAAAGGCAGCTAAAGAAGCTCAGCCCACTGCACCACACACATCCCAGCTGTCCCAATGGAGAACATGGGGCATCCACACTTGGGGACAACTTTGATGGAGACGTGGTGATACTGGAGGGGCAGAAGAGGGGCGCGATGCAGTGAGACCTTGGGAGGAGAGACGCTTTCATCCCTGCATGAATTGATGGAAAGCATCCCAGGAGGAATCCTGCCAGTCTGCAGCAGCAGGACACAGCAGAGGCCTTACAAACTCAGCACTTGGGTGTTCTTCCAGCTCATTCAGGGCACGGAGGAACAAAATGAGGATTTGTTGTTCTTTTGTATTTCACTACAGAAAATATTTATTTTAAACCAAGAAAACAACTAAAAATATTAAAAAAACCCCACCAGAGACTTTTTTTTGCTGGCCTGGTTTGATCCGTGTGTTTCTGGTTTTCCATTGGATGTACTGGCCATGGAAGGGATAGGGAAGGAGGGATGCAACTCTTCCTTGCCATCCACACATGTGCATAGCATTGTAAAGCAGTGTTTGTTAATAATACTGTATTTTTTGTACATACATATATATATATATGAGAGGTTCCAGGGAAGAAAGTTCCTTCATTTTATTTAATGTTTTGTAAGAACATGGTGTTTAAGAGGTGCCTTCCCTGAATAAAAGGGTTCGGTTTGTTTCCAAACACTGTGCTTCAGTAATTGTCAACATGGGCACGATGGGACCTTCCCAGGGACATGGGGGGGGGGGTCCCCAAATCAGCAGCCAGCGTTGCCCAGCCGGCTTGGACAGACCAAGCCACGGGTTTGGGTTCCCCATGCAATTCACTTGCCAGCTTCTGCCTGCAAGAAGCCATGAGTGATGCGCCCATCTCCATCCATCAGTCCAGCATGTGGCCTGCTGGGGGTGCCCCATGGGTCACCCATTGGTGAGCACCCAAGGAAGCACATCCCAGCACCCATGAAGGCAACATCCTGAGCCCCCCAGCTGACAGCTGGGGAGGAGGGTGGTGATGGAGGTGTCTGCATCAGCAGTTGGTCAGGAGAGCTGTGGGATACAGCAGGGATGGCAGCGGCCCCCTGGGGTCCTTATCCCTTATGAACCTCCATGAGGAGCATGAAATCTGCCTGGTCTGGGAGCCAGGCACCCGCAGCCATGTTTCCAACCCAAATCACTGCAGCCTGGCAGGGGAATATGAGATTATAGGAAACATCCACAGGCTGGTGCTTGGGAAAGGACATGCCAGGGCTTAATGAGGAGCAGAGGGAAGCTGGGACCCCTGCAGAGGGAAAGAGCTTCACCTGGGGCAGTGCAAATGAGCTTGGGTGTGAATTTGGAGCAGCTGGAATGAAGCCACCATCAGGCCTTGGCAAAGGGATAAAAGCCCAGGGCTGGTCTGGGGCTTGGTGCTGTCTTCTCCTTGGGTGCTGCCAGGTAATGGGTGTTGCTGGGGTGGAGGATTTTGTTATCCCTGGTGAGGCTATCGGGGATGTGATGGGTGTTTGGGACAGGGAGTGGGGTAATGGCTAAGCCCAAGGCTGGTTACAGCCCTGCCCTGCACCGGGGCCTTCCTGGCTGATTCTGAGCCTTCGCACAATGCCTCCTGAGCTGGGGAAGCTGCTCAGTGCTGCTGGAGACCAGGGAGGTGCTCGATGAAGGGCATCATGGCCCTGGCTCTGTGTGGGATTGTCACGGGGGGGGGCAGCTTGGAGCTGACAGCTTAAAGCCCCTCTTGTGTCTCTCCACAGTTGGGCTCTCCCCATGGCCTCTCCTGAGCCAAGCAGAGGGGAAGGACCCCCAGACCCCATGGACACAGCTGCCCTGCGGCCAAAACCCACACCCTGTGCTGAGAGCGAAGGGGCTGGGGCTGGGGCTCCTGCTGCTGCGTGTGGGCTGCGGTGCAAAGCCTTCCTGGTGCTGGGCATCTGCCTGTCTGCCACTGCCCTCCCCTATGGCCTGGGGTCTCTGGCTGCTCTGCCGGGCTCCCTGGCACCGTCCCATGCTTGGCCTGACTTGCCAGGCTCCCAGAGAGAGACCGGTGATGATCTGATGGCAACACATGGGGACCTGCTCAAGGAGCCAGCGATGCAGCAGCATGGGAGGGTGCTGATGGGTTCGGTGGGCCCCTCAGGGGTTGAAGGAGATGTGATCCCTGGTGTGGATGCTGAGGGATGGAGCCAGGGTACATCGACTGCTCAGACCTCACTGCTGGGACAGCCCGGACCCAAGGACCAGGCAGGACTTGCATGGGGCACAGCAGTGGCTGTGACACCATCCCCTGTGCAGTGGCTTGGTACAGGGATGCCTGATGCCTTTGCTCAGCTCCTTCAGCCCATGGGTGAGCCCAGCCCTGGCTCCTGGCATGGCCCAGCTGCAGGAAGTCCCTGTGGCACAGAACCAGGCTCACACAATGCAGTGACCTTGGCTCATGGTCTTGGGCGGGCTGTGGGCACAGCAGAGCCCTGGCACCTTGAGGGGAGCTCCGAGGACAGCGCAGGATCAGTGTGGACAGTGGCAGAACCCCCCTCCCAGAGCCACCGCTTGATGGAGCAGCACAGAGGTGACGGGACACCAGCCCGTGGGGCATCCCCTGACCCTTGGACCGTGCCCCACAGAGCAGATCTGAGCCTGGCTGCAAGCTCTGAGCCTCCTGCTGCGGATGCAGCCAGCACCTTGCCTCCCTGGGCTCCCAGCAGTGGGCCGGCATCTCCTCAGTCTATAGCCAGTGGAGCTTCTATCTCTACAGCAAGGAGCTGCAATGGGCAGAAGGGAGAGGTGAGGCCAAGCCCTGAGCTTGGTGTGGGTGAGGACCACACAGGAGGGATGTCCATCTCCACCACCATGCATCCTGGCGCTGAGTGTGTCCCCTCTGCTGTGATGCCTGAGGTGCTCTGGGACACGCAGACCACTGGCGCCGTCCCGCATGGAGAAGCTGCTCTGCTGGTGGACGCCTTGGCCAAGGTTGCAGGAAATGGGTCTGTGTTTCTGGGCACTGTCCTGGCGTCCCTTCCCAGTGCTGTGCTGGCTCATGGGGTCACCCACCCACAAGTGCTGGCTCCTTCCCTTCCTACAGCAGAGCCTGTGAGACCTGCTGTCCCCTTGGGGAAAGCAAGTGACTCATCTTTGCCCCCTGCACAGCAGCCCATGGCACCCACCAGAGCCCACCCTTCCCCAGCTTGGACTGGGGCTCCCGGTGCTGTGGGTCCCTCTGTGACTGGGGTGAGCACAGCAGCAGCCCCTGATGCCACTGCAGAGCCTGGAGGCCCCCACAAGTGTGGAGCTGCTGTGGTGGCCTCCCCCTCCCCGCCTGCACAGGGGCCATCTCTGCATCCAGATCCCTTCCTCACATCGGCGTCTGCGGATGGACCCTCTGCAGGACAGCACCATGAGGCCACGACGAGGGCAGAGATGAGTGCTCTGCCTGGAGTGGTGGCAGGAGCGGGGCACAGTGAGCCCTGCACAGCATCAGTGGGACCGGCAGCAGCTCCAGAACCCCCCAGTGCCAGCCCAGGCTCCAAGCTGCCCACTCTGAAGCATGGCTCTGATGCTGTGCACCGCAGTGGCACCATGTTCCCATCCCCATCCTACCCCCTGGCTTCTACCAGAGCTGTGCATGGGGTCAGCTGCCAGCCCGTGCCCTGTGATGCTCAGCCTGTGTCCAGGCACTCCGTCACCTCCCAGCAATCCTCTACAGCCACAGAGCATCTCCCTGCATATGAGCTGATGTCCACGGGCGAACCTGGCTCCCTGGCTCCATCCCATCCCTCTGGGCTCCCCTCTTCTGCTCATGTGCTGCCCTTCCAGTTCCGGCTCCTGGATATCACTTACACGGAGGCTCTGAGCAGCAACGCCTCAGAGAGCTACAGGCGCCTGGAGGAGGAAGTGATGCTGATGGTGAGTGCAGGAGTTGGCTGGTGGGGATGCTGGTACATCTGGGTGCAGAGGGTGCAGCTGAGGAGCTGCTGCCGGGGTGAGGAGCCTGCAGGCTTGCCCTACGGTGGAGACAAGTAAATCCCAGCACTGGAGCTGGATGGGCTTCCTGGTTTGAGGTGGGACTTGGGCAGCCATCGAGGCTGTTACACACTGATGGTGCTGGGGTGTCCCCTTCTGGCTACTGTCTCTAGGCTGAGGGAGCCCTGGAATACCCCTTCCCATGAGGGAGCTTGTAGAAGCTGCTCGATTAACGCTCGCTTCTCTCTTTCAGCTAAAACAAACACTGTCCGTTTATGAGACCTTCCTGCAGGCAGAAGTCCTTGAGTTTATGTGAGTGGCAACATGGAGAGGGGTGGCTTTGGCTTGGTGGCCAAGTTTCCCTCAGTGAAATGCTCTTGTGAGGGGCTGCACTCCCTCCACAGGGGCATCATCCTGAGGGATCCCTGCCTGGAAGTAACTGGAGCTCCACCCGAGTCCTGACTTTGGGTGGGTGTTAACGTGGGGATGGGGGGCTCCGAGCTGCCCATGGTCTGCTCTCCCTGCAGGAATGGCTCAGTGGTGGTGCGAGGGCAGGTTCTGTTCCGGGGGGATGCTCCTGCTCCCACGAGCTCCCACCTCATCCGCACCATGGTCACGGAGGTGAGCAGGGGAAGGAGCTCCTTCAGCTGGCGGCTGGAGCCATGGTCTGTCCAGTCTGGTGGTAAGCAATGGAGACCTTCCCAGAGCAGAGCTGCTGCTCTTGGTGTCATCCCTGTACCTCTATCAAAGCCAGAACCTGCCCAGTCTGGAGTTAAGTGAAGGTTAAGCCCGAGCATCCCAACCCATGCAGAACCCTGTTGTGTTAAGGCTGCTGGAGGCAACGTCTGCAGCAGCTGGACCTGTGGGGACCAGTGCTTCTGTTAAACCCTATGGCTTCCCCTCCTCAACCTGCTTCTCCTGTCCTGTCCTCCCAAGCCCTTCCCATCACTAAAGCTACTCATCCTCACCCAGGATGAGGTACCTCATCCTGCCCTGATGGCCTCTGCTTTCATTGCAGAGGATGCTCAAGACTGATAGCTCACCAGGATGGTGAAGGAACAGGTATGAGTGTAACTGTCTGAGCTCTCGTAGGGTTCACCCTGGAGAACCTGGCCCCGGAGAAGCTGTCCATCTCCTTCACTGCCCTCCAGCCTGGCAGGAGCAGGACAGACCCCGTGGAGGGGCTGATCAGCAAGGTGTGGTGAGCCCTGGGGGCTCTTCCCTATGGTGATGCTGGGAGGATGGGCCAAGGCTGGCAGCTGCCTGCACCATAGGGCAGCCCTGATGCAAGGGCAGGGTGTGAGTTGTTTCCCCTTCATCCAGGTGACTGAGTCTCTTGGTGCCCTCTACAGCGTGAGGAACTTCACTATCGCCCAGCTCAGGTATGGGGCACAACAGCCCAAAGCTCTTCATTTAACGGCCCTTTGTGCTCTCTGTGGTATTGGCCACGCTGCAAGGGTGGGAAGGATGATCACTTGGGAGGGTGATGTGGGGATGGTGGCAATACCCTGAGCCTCTTCTTTGGGCTGAGGAGCCACAAAAGAAGACCAGGACCATCCAGGGTGGGCCTGGGGAGCCTGTTCCACCTTCCTGCCTTGCTTAGAGCCCTTCTTCCCCTAGAAACCACAGTGGGGCCCTGGAGCTCACTGGGGACGTTTACCTGGACACCATCGTCCATGTGGATGTTCTGGAGGCTCTGCAAGCCCTGACAGCTCTGAGAACCTGCTCCGTGGACCTGACCTCGCTCTCGCTGGAGGGTGAGGACAGCCCCTGTGTGCTGGTGGGGCTCAGTGCTGGCTGTGCTCACCCACCAGCCCTCTCTTGCCTCCCCAGGAGCCAGGCTTCACCTCCAGCTGTACCCACTCTCCCTCCTCGTCACCAACAGACGCTTCAGCAAGGACCTCCTGGATCCACTCTCTGCAGAGCACCAGGAGCTCAGCACAGGCATTGGGGATGTGGTAAGAATGGCTGATGGGAGCAGACCAGGGTCCTTGAGGGTGGTGGGGATCACGGGATGAGGGACTGCTTTGGGGTTGTCTGAGCCAGATCCACATCCAGCGCTGCGCTGATGCAGGCGCTGAGGCTTCACTGACAGGGTGCTGACACCTCTGTTGAGGGTGGTTCAGGCCACCGTACTACATCTGGAAGTGCTGCAGGACCACAGCAGCCCTGTGCTCCTGCTGTGGTGACTGACCCAGCTCCATAGTCAATCACAGAATCCCAATGGAAGAGACCTCAAGGATCATCTGGTCCGACCTTTCTAAGCAATGCATGACCCAGACCAGATGCCTCAGCACCTTGTGCAGTGCTGGGGATCTTCCCCTTCCCTGGGGAGGTGGAAGCAGGGGTCTATCCAGTGGAAACTTCTCAAAGGCTTTGAGGAGCTGAGCCCAAACCTCTCTTCCAGGTGGCACGAGCCCTGAGGGACCACAGGAGCTTCCTGCAAGTGCTGATAAGAGAATTCCTGTGAGTGGGAGCAGAGGCTGTGCTGGGGCAGGGCTGGGGAGGTCTCCAACAACGAGGTCATGGCTGTTGGGTTACCTCTGCCATATGCGGGTCTGCAGCGGGCACCCTCAGGGGGGTGTTCCTTCCATCCCCAAGAGCAGATTCAGTCCCAGTGCCTCCCTGAGCAACACTGGTGTGTGTGGGGGGGGTCATGATGGGACTGGTGGCTGCTGGAGCTCTTCCCACCTCACCCTACAGGCCCGGCTCCTTGATTTGCCATGGGGACTTGGTCTTCCAGCACCCAGCCCCAACCAGCCTGGAAGTGTTGGAGGAGCTTGTGCTCTCAGTTGGGTCAAACAAGGCTTTGGCTGGTTCAGACTTCCAGGTGGATCCGTATTCTCTTGCTGTGGGAGGTAAGCATCCCTTTGGGGCATGGGTAGAGAAGCCTGTAGCTCCATGCAGGGGGAGCAGAGTAGATCCACAACCAGCCAGATCCAGGTCCTTTGGGCAAAGGGAGGGTGACACCTCCCGGCTGGCGAGGTGACCAGCTTGCAAGGGCTGATCTGGAAGTGCCATTCTGACAGCACCTGTGCCTCATCCCTGTCCCCAGTGTGCCATGTGCTGCAGGCTGGCGGAAGACAGGAGGGAAGGGTCACCTCCTGCAGGGTGTCACATGGGTGTTATTGCCCTGTGTCCTGTGATAACCCAGTATTCCACCCACTGATCCAACTCCTTGTGTTTTGCTCCAGAGGACACCCTGGAGCGGCCCCTGCCTGAGCTGGGCTTCCCAGAGTATGGTGTGGCCATCATGGTGGTGTGTGGCCTCATCATCATCACTGTTCCTGTCATCTTGCTGCTGGTAAGGGCTGTGTCTGTGTTGTGGGGGGCAGGATCAAGCCATGGTGAAGCAGCTCTGGTCTCTGAGCAAAGGACCACTGTGGAGCCAAGTGTGGCTGCAGACCCTGTGCTCTCCTCCCCAGTACTTGAGGACCAAGAGGCTGGGCTGGTGGCATGTGGCCCCCCTCTGGGACAGAAGGGACCCTGAAGCAGGGGTCCAGACCCTGGAAATGGATAACCAAGGCTTCTGGGCATCCTCTGAGCAGGCAAGTGACTTCTAAACCCTTGCATTGAGCTCCTGTGCTGCAGAGCTGGAGCCTGGAGGTGCAGCTGATGTTATGGCAGGTCCCTGATGCACCTGAGGGTTTACAGAAGCCCTGTGGCAATGGAGGTCTCCCCCCTGCCCTTGATGGAACAGCTTCTCCCCCTCTCCCTACAGGGCACTGGGGATGCTCAGCCACGTTTGCACAGTTCCTCTGCCTAAGGAGTGGAGACGCAGCTGATGGGGAACCTAAGGAGCAGCTACGGGGGGAGAGATGCCAAGAAGCCATCCCTGCTCCCTTGGCAAATGCAGGCTCAGGTGGATAGAGGAGGAAATCTGTATGTTGAACTTTATTAAACTGTTTGTAAAATGACAAAGGCAGTGGTGCAGGGGCTCTGCTTCCAGGCTGGGTTTGCTGCAGCCTCTGCCTCGCCGGGCCCTAGTGATGTGGGTTAAAGGGTGAGAAAATACTTCCCTCTTGGGGCTGGGGTAAGGGAATTGGGTGCTGGATGCTGCCCGGCACCCCAACAGGCACAGCACACACCGCTGGGGGCTGTCAGTAATGGCAAGGAGAGACGTTGGGGTTTTGCCACCCAAGTGTCCTTTTCCCAGCCCCTGGAGGCAGGAAGCAGCTCTACACAGGCGCTGGCTGCCAGGAGCAGTTTCGGGAGTTATTCTGTGGTCACAGGTCAGCCGGTGCTGTGGGTCTCCACAGCAGGCACGGGCAGAGCTGGCCGCAATCTGCTCCGGGGGTGCTGGGCCCATGGGAGGGATGCTCCGGGGCTGTGCAGAGCTTTCCGCTCCTCTCCCAAGGGGGGGAGCGGTTCCTGCTGAGCTTCCCTCTGAGCTGCCGGACATGGGACCTGCTTCCTGGGGAAAACCGGCTGCGTTCCCGGAGCTGGGAACATCAGCGCCGGGGCAGGAACCTGCTTCTCTATTCCTGCTCCGAGGAAGATCCCAGCCTCAGGAGATCCGAGCCCTGAGATTGCAGCTCCTTCTCACAAACTTTATTTTCCAGCTGCAGCAGTTTCATTCCAGCCTGGCTGTCATGTCTTAGCTCCGGCTCTGTATTGCAGCTTCAGACGAGATCCCAGCCCCGAGTGACTTCAGATAGTTTCCACACGCTTTATTCCCATCCCCATGCTCAGTTATTCAGCGCCAGCTCTGCCTCAGGTCAGCTCCAGCCCCTCTGCATCCAGTTCATCCCGAGCCGCTCTCCTGGCTCCAGCCCGCGGCTGCCTCCTCCCGGCCGCGGCAGCGCTGGGCTTTGGGCAAGGCAGGAACCCAGCGCCCGGACGCTGTACCTCAGCGGGGCTGCCGCGCCTGGGCCCCCCCTCACCCCTGCCAGCTCCCGGTGCAGCGGCTCAGTTCTGAGCACCCCCCTCAACCCCAGCTCGGGGCTGAAACCGCCTCCCGGTGCCACCGCCCCCCGGGCAGCGCCCGGCCCAGGGGGGAGCGCCTGAGCCGGGGTACACCTCAGCGCCCAGAACGCTCCGCACACACCGTGCGAGGTGGCAACACACAGCTCAACAGCAACAGCTTTATTATTGACCCTGCCCGGCGCTGTACAGCGCCCCCCACCCCGCTTACAGCTGCCGCCTTGGACACTACCAGCGGCAGGAAGCGTGACCCGAGCACACACAGCCAACGGCCAACACGCACCGCCCACTCCACAGCTGCCCCCTCAGCGCCCGCCTTTTATAGCCTCGGCGCCACCCCTCCCTGCCCTGCCCAGCCAATCGCGCCCCGCCCCTTCCTCCTCGCCCGTTTCTCCCCCCCCCCCCCCCCCCCCCC
>JANRGW010029960.1:0-12202 GCA_024733675.1 Psilopsiagon aymara
TCCCCTCTGGCAGTTAAAGCCATTCCCCTTGGCCTGGCCCTGCAGGCCCTTGGCCAAAGCCCCTCTCCAGGTTTCCTATAGCCCCTTTAGGCATTAAGAAAACCAATCCCATCTCTCATCGCTTGCTCTTAGGGAAGGAAAAAGGGTCAACATCAGCTTTAAGAAGAGACTCAGCATGCTGCAGGAAGAGGTGCTCTCCGGGACCCATGTCCCGGTGCCGGGGATGCTGACCAGCCGGCAGCGCCCGCCACGCTGCGCACCCACACCAGGGCTGCAGCTATTTCCAGAGGCACAAAGGCATTAATTTTACATTAGAGCCTGATCCCGGCTTGGGGAGCAGTTAAATACTTCATCAGCTGCCTCCCAGCCTCGCGGAACAAACTCACTTGCACACTGAATAATTCAGCCCCGGCCGGCGCGGCACAGGAGGAGGCAGCTGCGGCTCTGCCAGATGTGCTGCAGGAACCAGCTGTGCCCGCAGCAGCTTGGTGAGCCCCCAGCCCTGCAGCAGTGGCATCAGGCTCTGTGCAGGCAGAGTGTGCCCCAAGGCCCGGGGCTGAGCAAAAGGCCGGCTCTGCCAGCCTGGCTTTACCCTGTCCCCAATTCCTACAGGAGTTACACAAGTTTAGGGACTCCCCAGGAACGTTCCTGTGCTAGCGATGCCCGGGATAGGGAGGAAAATGCATTCTGGAGCCAAGGGGTTTCCTGGGCAGGATCTGGACTGTTCCTCGCACTGGGTAATTTGAAAGGCTCCTGCAGATGCCGTCATCTGCTCTCCTGCAGCTCCCAGATGACTGAGCCTCAGCTTGTGCTGTCTCCACACTCTGATGCTCATCCGCATTTCCATGGCATCTCCCACCCATGGCTCAGCATGGCAGCACCTGCCTCATCTCTAAGAGCACGCTGGCTCAGATGCAACCACCGAGTCCTTCCCCATATCTGGCAGATGGGAATTTGCTGCCCATGGCCCTGCTCACACTACTGCAACGCAGGCAGGACACCCAAGGGAGCTCTCAACACATCCAGCAGCAGCATCACTACCCTCATCCCTCCCGCATACCCAGGTACTATCAGTTATCCGTGCCCTTTTCTCATAACCCGGTTATGGCCTCTTCACTCTTTGAGCTCCATTTTCTCATGGTGCTCAAGGGCCACATGAACTCAGCACACCCCAATTTTGCCCCAGTCCTCAGCAGCAGCACCCACCTTTGGTGAGGAGGCTTGGAGCAATGGCTTTAGTGGAAGGTGTCTCTGTCCATGGAAGGGGTTGGAACTGGATGAGCTTTAAGGTTCCTTCCAGCCCCAAAAAGACTGGGATTCTATGATCCATAAAAGCACAGGCAATGCTTCTGCTCAGTTATTTCCCCACATCCTTTAAGGACTTAAGAAAACACAAAGAATACAAACCCACAAAGGTAACACAGCCTTGCAGGACTGCACAAGGACACCTTGCTGCTCATTTTGCAACTGGAGGGCTGAGGCTCTATAGGAGGTGCAGGGTCAGATGCTCCTCTGCTACAGCACAGCTCCCTCCCTGCTCCAGGAATATCCCTCCAACACCAGGCAGTGCTCAGGTGTCAGAGCTGGGGGTACAAGTGGCATCTGGGGCTTCCCAGGGTAAGACCCTGCCAACAGAAATCAAGTGAATGCAGTGCCTGCCATGCAGGAGGAGCCCACAGGAGCTGCGCTGAAGAGCAGGGGCAGGATGATTGCTCTGCTCTTCACTTCCAACCAAGACACACTTAATAGTCATTTCTTTTCTTAAGGGGTCACGTACTTTGAGCCCAGCCACGCACTTGTAGAGGGATTTGTGTACATCAGGAGAAAACATTGAAGAAAGTCTGCAGTTCTATATGGAATACCAGTACTGAACTGACAACACCCTCTGCATGACAATGAGTGTATTGTAGCCAGGCGGGATGAGGAACATCAATCATCCCTGGCAATGCAATGGGTGTGGGTGGGGAAGGGGATGGTGATAGCATTAGAGTTGGGATCAGGGAAAGATCTTCTCTCACTGCACGTGCCAGAGAAACACCTCGAGCCACATCCAGGCTGCAGGGATGGGGATGCTCGGAAGTGCTGCTCCTGGAAGCACATGGGTGCTGCTGCTGACTCGATTTGTGCCGCTCTTGCTGGCACAGGGCTCACCGAATGGGGCAGAGTCCCTCCACCAAGGGCATGGCTCAAATCTGGCTCCTGCTTCCTCTCCAATGTACCTTGGGCTAATAAAGCTGCTTGAAGCAGTGAGCAGAGCACCCCAGCAGCCTCATCCCTGCATCCAGAGACACCCCATGGGAACTGCTCCATCCTCCCACTCACCGTGCAGGCACAGATGGTGCTGCAGGTACACAGGCAAGTCCCACCACAGAGCACACTACTGAGAGCCCAATAAAAGCCCCAGCAGAACGCCCTGCCTGCAGGAGCCTGTACAGAGAGGCCGTTTGCAGTGAGCAGAGCTGCACGCCCAGCACCAGGATGGGGGCAGCCACGTGGACCACTCACCGTGCAGGCACCACGCTGATCCGCTCCGGCTCTCCAAGCATCCTGGGATGCAGCCGGGGCCAGCAGAGGAGTTCAAAGCAAGAAGAATGAAGCCATCAATGTGTTTCCCTGCATGAGGCACAGACACCTTTCTTCTCTGCTCCTCTTTCCTGTGCCAGGTACTGCTGCAGAGACCCACGCACAGAACTGCACCAGCCGGGAAGCTGCCCACACACCGGCCCTGAATGAACGGGAGGGAAACATGCCATTCCCTACCTAATCTCTCATTATAGCCAGGTGACACGCTGCAGCAACACTAACAGGTAATTCTGCAAGTTGAAATTTATTTCTTTCCATGTTAATGTCTCCTCTAACCTGATTTTTAAAGGCCCAAATCACGATGCTGCACACAGAGGAGTTCACCAAGGCCATGGGGGTGAGCCTGTGCTGGGCTGGAGCAGGATGGTTGCAGATCCTGGACCATGGAGGCAAGCAGGGATGCTGATGGGAATGGCAGGAACTAGAGGAAGAGCACTCAGACACTGGCTGAGGGTAGAAAGATGGGAGGCTTTCAAGATGCAGGACCAACGGACAAACTCAGTTTCTACCTGATACAAACAGGGACAGGCAGCATTGAGGAAACTGCTGCACCCACCTCAGAGCCTTGTCCCTCTGCAAGGGGACATGGGTCCCTAGGGACAGCCTGGGGGAAAGCCCAGTGCCTGCAGCCAGCTCTGCTCACAAACACCCACCCAACAGCTCCAGATCCATCCCAACCCCACAGAACACCCTCAGCATCTCCACCAACGAGTGATGTAAGAAGTAGTCTGTGATTAACGCGGGCCCCGAGGGACCAGATTAAAGAGTCTTGGCAATTAGTTCTGGATTTCTTTGGAAGGCGCTGGAAGGCAGTGGAAAGCTGCTGCAGTCCCTGGAGGATGAGCCCCAGCTCCTCTCGGAACCTGCCTCGCCTGCACCAGTTACACAACCCACCGCTGCCATGTGCTCCGTTACAGACGGTCTCAGTGCAGGGATGGAAAGGAGGCTTGGAAAAACCCCAAACCCCTGCACACGACAAGAGAGAGATCATTAAAAACTTGGCAGACCTACTTTGACTCCGGTGACCTGGTAATTTAAGATTGTAATTGAAACTCTGGGCCAGCCTCTTGAGAGCAGGCAGAAGTACAGGCAGGTATCCCAGTGGCATCCGTCCTGCCCAGAGAACAAGTCAAACACTGAGAAGGGGCAGTCGGGCTGCAGGTAACCCACCATCATCCCCGCTGTTGCATCGCAGAGCCCTGGAAGATGGCTGCTCGCCTGCTTTGAAGACAGCGCTTTTGTAACGGTGTATTAATCCTATTTAAGGAAGATAAAAAGCCAGTCCCCAAAGCACTAATAATGTAACTGAGTTAAAGCTGAGTTTTGTCACTTATCTCCAAGACAGAGAGAGGAATTTCACTCCCATTTCCTTCCTCACATCCTCATTGCTTTCAATTTTCATATCTGAACTCGGTCTTATTTCCAAAGGCAGAGACCAGGGTAGCCATTAAATAGCAGTGCTCAGATAAACACCACCTTCACCTCCGGGGAGCAAGGAGGCTCCACAAGCACCAGGCTGGTGAGGGATCTCTCAGCCTTTAAACAGTTGCTGGTGCATGTATCCTCACCCCATGTACCACTGACAAGCTTCCATGCCCCATCACCCTGTCCCAATTCCAGCTCATCCCGAAGCCTGGTATCCACCCTGTTCTCTGGTGCTGGCTCTGCTCAGTAGAGTGGGTATTGGCTCCTCTGCACCATCACAACCTTTGTGGCATCAAGGGAAAGCCGCTCCATTCTCTGTCCCTACTGCCCTCCCTTTCCACCATGGGTCTACCTGCCCCATGTCATTTTCACCCCTTCATCTCAGCACAGTGCTGGCTTTGTCTCTGCCCCACCAGCATTTCAAGATGCTCACCCCAGCAGCGTCTGCCAGGCTTGTCAGACATAACCAAGGCAACCCCCAGTGATGCTTTCCCAAACGGGATTGAAAGTAAATGGCAGAAACATGGCAGTTTCTCAAAAGATGCCATTCAAACGTTACGGAGGAGCCCGCGGGGAGGAGCAGGGTGTCACAGGCTACACGGGAGGGATCGGGAGGTGCTCATAGTGGCTGCAGGGAGCCCTGGGCTCGCTTCCCTGGGTTCCCATTGTGAGCTCAGCAGGATCTGCAAGGGCAGCTGCTGCTTCTCCAAACCCTGGGAGGGCAACGGGATCTGCACAAATCCATTACGGTTATAATTTTATCTGCCTAAAAGAGCTGGTGTCACGTAAGCCCCAGTGATGCACTGCAAGCCATGGGTGAGCAACCCTACAGGCAGCTCCAGCCTGGGAACAGGAACATCCAGCTAAGGGAAGGGGATGAAGGAGCCTTTTCTACACATGGCAAGCATCAAACCAGTTTCCTGTATAAACCACGGAGTTTGTGTAGATTCAGAGCATCTCTGGCTGATGGGACCAGGGTCAGCCTCATGCCTATGATGATGTATCAGCTGCTGACCCATAACCATCCTCTCAGTGGTGTCCCCACATCAACTGCCCCACGGCCCCACAGTGGCTTGGGGTACAGAAGTGCTCCAAACAGACCATGTCTTCCTCCTGAACCTGCAGCACGCTGAAACACCAAGATGGAATCAAAGCAGAACGAGGATTTCACAGTGCTCATGAGCCTCTGGCCAAGAGCCGTCATAATCCCAATATCAAAATCAATTTTCCATGGCACTGGAGATCCAGGGACAGACTGAGCTGCATTTGCTCCTGAACACTAGAGCAAGAGGAATTTATGCTGAGCACACAGTGCAAGATAAAGCACTCGTTTCCTTTAGACGCTCTATTTCGGGTACAGAGCTGAGCCTGTGCATGGGTGAGAAACTTCTCGAGCACTCCTGGCCATTAGCAGCACTTCTGTCCTCCCAGGCACCTTCACGTTATCTCCAGCAGCTCAGAACCTGGTGAGCCCAGGCTGGAGCTCAAAACTGGCCCTAAACCAGGAAGAATTGAAGGTCTTTCACCAAGACAACATCGAGAGCAGCATCAACACGAGCATGGAGCTCCTGCCAAGTTTGGGAGGCACTTGTCTACTGCTAAAACCAGCATGCTCTATAATCGTGTTCCCTCTATTCCTAAAAAACACCCTTTAAATAAATCAGACTGATCCCAGTTTGGGGAGATGTGTGAAGTAAATCCATTCAGAACAAGAGAAGGGGCTTCATTCCTCACATCACTGGAGGAGCTCCTTTTCCCTGCATTCACCACATGCACCACACAGCATCGAGACCCCACACGGTCCCAGGGGTGATCCTGCAACCACACTGGAGCTGCTGCACAGTCCCTTTGCCTTTCAGGAAGGGCAAGATAATCACCATGCATACAGCAGCAACATCCATTTGTGGGTTTGGACTGATATGAAGAGTGATGACTTCCCTGTGCTGCCTCCGGCTTCATCCGAGCAGGCTGCAACTTGGGAGCCTGTTCTCTACATAAAAGAGATGTTTGAAGGGTTCCTTGAACCCCCAGGAACAGCAGCAAATCAATTTGAGTACAGCTGAAGGCAGCAGTTAACCCAGGGTCCTTGCATGGTGAAGCTTCCTGCGCAGGGCTTATTAAGTGTTGTAACTGTGCTGTGCGATTGTGCCACCGTCCTGGGTTTCCTACAGCCAAATGCTGCTGTGTCTCTGCTCTGCTGCCTTCCCCAGGCAACCCAGGGCTCACCAGCACCAGCCCAGCATCGCAGAGGGCAGGAAGCCTCAGCACTGACAGCGCTTTAAGCGCAGGCACAAACAGCACAGACATTAACATCCCTCCCAGGCATGCCCCCCATCAAAAAGCAAATGGGAGGGTTCAAGACAACCTCAAGATACTTTTTGGTTTCCCTCTGGCCTTTCTCCTCTGCAGAGCTCTGCAAGCCATCAGCCCAAGGATCAGACCTGGAGTGTCCTTCAACCCTTCCACTTCTACCCAACCGACGTGCAAGCCTCCCCACCAACTCATCCAGCATATTTTGGAGCCTGTAAGACAGCCATAGGACCTGAGATGCTGCAGGAGATGAAGCTCCATCCCTGCTCCTGTGTGGTAGGAAGCCAAAAAACACCCCAGTGTGGCTGGCCATAGGTGGGCAGGGTCCTGGAGCCCCCGGGATGTGGGACCGTGCTGTTCCCCCTGCACCCAGCAGAGGAGAGCAGCCACTGGACTTTATCTTGGTATTGCAACCACTTCCTCCTGCAAGATGCCAGCAGAACACAGGCCCAGCTGCAACAGCTCTGAAGCAGGGTAGGGGTTGCTTTTAGCTTTTGATTCTTCCATAAGAGGAGTGTGGGCCCCAAAGCCTCCCCTGGGGTTCACAGGAGGGTCTGGGGTCCAAGCACTGCAGCAGGTACCAGCTCTGCAGGGCCAAGCCTTCAGCAGCATCGTGGGTCCAAGGGGCTGAGCAAGGCTCAGCAGCCACCCTCTGCAAGCAACAGCCTCAACAAGAAATTGTTCCACATCCATCAAGTCTATCTTCAAATAGGGAGAGCAAAGCAACAAAGTACTGTTTGGCCCTCACTGGCTCTGCTTTAAGATCAGTGCTAACATAGGCAGGAGCAACAAATGCCCCAGGAAGCTGCAGGCAGTGGCAGGACATCCTGTGATAGCTGGGATGCTCTTCATCAGCAGCTCCCAATGAGGTGCCTCTCCAAACAGCCACCAGCAGCTATTTCCCCCTCACTGCAACGTCTCCATCTGGGCAAATATATGCTGATCAATGAGCAATTGCCCCATTAAGGCTAACAAGTAAGCCAGTAGCTACTTCACCTTCAGCAAGGAAAAGCCACACAGTGCATTGAGAGGACGCAGCAAGGGAAGAGCAAAACCTGACTTTGTCGTTCCCCCAAGCAGGCGCTGCTTATGTCCCAGAACCACAGAATCAGGGAATGGTTTGGGTTGAAGGGACCTTAAAGCTCTCCCAATTCCAACTCCTGCTACAGGCAGGGACACCTTCCACTGGAGCAGCCTGCTGCAAGCCCCTGCATCCAGCCTGGCCTTGAGCCCTGCCAGGGATGGGGCAGCCACGGTGTCTTTTTTAGCCTCTTCAGTCCTAAACTCCACAGTGGAATTTTGGGAAGTCTCGCAGGCTTCCTGCTCCGTGTGCTGCAGATGGGAATGTGCTGATAGGAAATCCAGCTGCTTCCTTTGCAGAAAACAGCGCTAGGGAACAGAGGGTGAGAGCAGAGCAGCTCCAGCAGCACACAGTGCTGGGGCAGAAGAGAAGGATGCTCAGCCCTGATTCCTGCTGCGTCTTTGCCTCTCCTCAGTGCTGTTTGTCCTGCCAACGTAGCAGAGCCCAGCCAAGGCTCGGGGACACTGGATTAACACTAATTATGGATCCACGGGGATTTGCCCACAGCAAATCACCAAGCCCTGCACCTTGCCTGGCTACCAGAGAGCAGCACATGAAGTCAGCTCTCACACAAGGCAGGACGCTCACCGTGGTGTTGAGCGCTTTCCCGGCTCACCTTGGCTGCAGCCAAGGAGATGGATGCTCACTTCACAGGAAAGCCTTGCCAACAGCAGCACAAGAAGCACGATCCCTCCATGCTGACCCTAAGACAAATGCTGCCACACTCCAGCCCCCACATGGCACAGCCACCCTGCTGCAGAAGGGGATGCAGATCACACTGGGGTTTGCTGTTTTCCCTGCCTTGAAAGCAGGCCATTATCTCATGGCAGTTTGTAGCACTATGTGTTATTACACTGCAACATTACAGCCTTTAAGACCTTCAAAGGGCTGCAGCTGGCAAGATCTGTAGTGTACTTGGCAGTCTTTTTGATGCTCTAACAGATAAGGTATTAAAATAACATCTCCAACATGTAGATGCACTGTGTCTGCTCACTCGTCTCTCTCCAGCCACAGCTGTTCTGAACAAGGTTTTATTGATGCTGCAAGACAGGCGATTCACAGCACAGCACAGGCTGGAGGAGTCACCTTGCTATGGGAGGCAGCTCTGTCCTGGGGATCTGGGTGTCCCTGACCCAGGTTTTCCAAAGGGAAGGTCTGGGATTCAGCACTGGGCAGGATGAACTCAGAAGCCTGTTCAACACAATGGCCTTGGAGAGCTGACAGCTGAGGGGCACCAGCACTCACATTTTGGGGCAGGAAGAAATAACCTGCTTAATGCTTTACTCTCCTTTAAAGCTCCTGCTGTTCAGGTGAACCTTGCTCTACGTGGCTGTATGCTCAGCTCCTGCTTCACTCACTGAACTTCAAGCCATGAGTTAAGTTTGCTCTTCTTGAGCAGCCATCCTGTACAATTCCATGCCACTGTGGTGGATTGAAGCCTTACCCAGGCTGCCAGCCTGAGGAAAGGAAAAGAGAAGAGCCGTTTCATTTACATGGAGCTCTGCAAAGAGCATTCTTGGCTCCCTCTCCGCACCATGTCCCTGCTGGCCAATACAACTTTATTAATGTTTACGATGTGGCCTCCTTTTTAATGCTGCTCTGACCCAGAGAAAGAAAGAATCCATTTGCATTTTTAATGGCATTTGGATAAGCAATTTAAGCCTGGCCTCCATCCCCCTCAACCAAAGCCTGTGGAGTGTCAGCCCAAGGTTCCTGGCCTCTGGATGTCCAGGTACCTTTTACAGAGCATTCTCCTCACTGATGGGGGTCTCTATCTGAAGCCTGTGCTGCTACAGCTGGCACAGCATCCCCTCCATCCTCAGCACAGTAAATGTGGGCCATCACCAGCTAGCCCACAGGCAGCTTTCCATTCAGTTTATTTTAATAAAGCAATAGAGGGAAACACGCCATACATTAGATACTAAATGGCACAATAAAAACCTTTAAGCTCGCCTGAAATCTCTCCCAGCTGTGATGTAGTACTTCACAGACATGAAATAGGGCAGATTTCACAAGTACTGGGCTGAATTCTGCCTGTGCATCTCCAGTTCTCATTGGCTTCTCCTCCTGCTCTCCCTCCGCTACAGAGGATAAAGAGAGCCCCCTCTGTGCTGAGCCCTAAGGAGCTGCCTGCAGAGCTGGGGGAAGAGCAGAAGCTTCCAGTAGCTCACTGGAAGTGGCAGCAGCCGCTCACACAGCGGCCCCCAGCCTGTGCCCACCTTTGCCAGCCTGACAGCCACCCCGGCTGCTCCATTGGCTGTGCCACGGCTGCTGTGGCATCCCTCAGCGTGGTTTGGGGATGAAAACCTCATCTTCAGCAGCGGGAGATGCTCACCTTCTACCTGCGCCATGCTACAGGGCCAGGCTGACCAAATCCTACCCCTCCATACAACCCTCTCCTGGGCACCTGAAGGTCCTCCTTTCTCCTCGCAAGAGGCAACAGAGCAGCATCACCCCCATTGAACCACCTCAGACATCCTGCAATGACTCCCAGCACCCGTAGGACCCAGGGAGAGTCAGAGATGTCCCCAAAACTGCTTTGTGCAGCAGCTTCTTGCATACCCCTGCCGGGAGATGAATGTTCCTGAGAAACTAAAGGCTGCCCAGAACTGTTGGTGCCGAACCAGGAGGCACATCACTGGTCAGCCTTGGAGCTGGTGGGCAGAGACCCACCTTGAGGGGGGTATGTGGAGGGAGCTGCTGCCCATGGCCTCTCAGCAAGCTCCTCACTGCTGAAGGATGCTGCCCCAGCATTCGGCCTTCAAAGCTCCCTGCAAAGCCACTCAAATGCTATTGCAAACACAAACCTGCGTCTGTCCAAAGTGTTTGGGATGAAAAAAACGCTAAAAAAGGTGCCTTCCCATCTGGATTTCATTTTAACCCTCCCCATTTCATGCTGCCTTCCTGTCTCCCCCAATACCTGCAACCATGACTGACCATCGGCAGGGGCCCCCCAGCCCACTCTGCTCCCCAGCATGGTATGGGCTGGGCTGGAGGAGCACTGACAGCCCTGGGATGGGAGTGACATTCCCTGCCACATCAACCACATCTCAGATCAGCCTCATGGGAGACTGGCAGCTGCCTGGGGGTGGTTTTCCATTCCGGAACGCACGGCACCCGCTCCTCAGCAGAGGATTAGTAATAAATATTTGGAAAGATTAGTTATTCCATACAAACAGCCACAACCTATTGCAGAGACTGGCTTAGAGCCTGCTTCTTGCTGAAAGCAATCCATGGCACTGCTCTGAGCCCCACCAGTCCGGGGAATGACCCACTCCACGCCACACACCCCAGCACCCAGGGAGGATGCTGCAAGGGATGCCAGATACTGGCCTCCCTCATCCCAGACTTCTGGTTCTTCACTTTGGATCTCCAAGCTGTAACCAGCCTCTCCAGAGCCCCCTCAAAGCATTATCAGAGCATGGCATGAGGGCACACCTCTCCCAGCTCTGTTTTCCTAGTCCCCCCCTTTGTCATGGAAGCATTGAAACATGGGAAACCTCAAGCTCATCCCGACTTCCTCCTGCACCTCCTGCCTGTGCGCATCCCCAAGCACCAGGCAAGCCTGTCAAACCTTCAGGAGACCCAGAGACCCCCCCTGCAGCTCTTCAAGCTACAACAAATACAGTCCCTCTGTAAAACACTGCAAGCACACAGGCTGCTCACCCTGGGATTGATGGAGATGAGAGCTACACAAGCAGCAGGTTCAGCCCAGGACACAAACCCATTTGCCAGCCACCCCCAGGGAAGCACTTCTCTGCCCTTCAGATTCCAGGAACATCAAACACACACCCACAAAAAGGTGTTTTCCAAAAAAATTCATCTGGTTTACACCCTGCCGGGATCCAAATTCACTGGAAACGTGCTTCCCAAACAGAGCACATTTACACAGCTCCATCTCCTTCTGTATTGCATGTCTTCCTGCCTTACATCATCCTTCCTCCCTTCTATCACCACTGGGGCACTGCTGCTCTGCCATGGCCCAACGTGACACTTGCCTGCCTGTGTCAGCTCTATTTCAACTTCAGAGCCATTAATCATAGTTAGACTATAATTCTGTTTCATTATAATGTTATTTGGATGGCAAAGGCTGAACCCAGCATATTCACATTGCTAATGGAATTATTCCCTCTCCTCCTGCAGCCCCGAGCACCCGCGCAAGTGGGACTTTTGTGCTCCTCTGGTGCAAGCACCAGCTCATTCCAGGCTCCCAACATCAGCCTGCAGGCAGGTCCCCTCATGTGAGGGTCCTCATGGCCATGTTCACAGCATTACACTGGTGAGCTGCCCAGCACCTATTTAACAGCTCTCCAATCCTGCAGTAAACAGGCTTTAGAGAGCTACAGGCTTACAGAGCCACCCAGTAGCATCCAAAAGTGAAAAGGAAACTGTTTTGATGCTCAAAAGCATGCTTTGATGCTCTTCAAGCTTCTTTTCCCCAAGGTTAGAGCCTGGTGAAGCACAGCAGGACTCAAGGCATGGCGTGGACTGAGGTCCCAGCACACACACGGGATTTTCACCACCACCACTGATGGGGATTTAGAAAGCAAGAAGGTAAGTGAGTCCCCAGGAGTGTTAACAGAGCTGCTTGGCACTGAAGGTTGATTTCTCTTACAGTGTTGTTCTGCTAAAGTTGTAGTGTCGCCCATGTGTGACAAGCTCAAGCAGAGCAAGTGGGCTGATGCAACCAGGGAACTATTCCATCTGAAGACGCTTGCTCCATGAGATGTGGAGAGGGGCTTTGGCCAAGGGATGTAGGGCCAGGCCAAGGGGAATGGCTTTAACTGCCAGAGGGGAGACTGA
>JANRGW010029961.1:0-13519 GCA_024733675.1 Psilopsiagon aymara
CCGGTCACAACCCCTCGGCACCACCGCACCCCGGTCACAACCCCTCGGCACCACCGCACCCCGGTCACAACCCCTCGGCACCACCGGACCTCGGTTACAGCCCCCGGCACCACCGCACCCCGGTCACAGCCCTGCTGCCGCGGGGTCCGGCCCCCCTCACAGCCATCCCACCCGGGGGCACTCATCCCCGCGGCCCGCACCCACCTGCCCGCCACGGCCCCCACCCTCCCTCACGCCGGCTCCTTTTGTTCGGCCCTACCCGCACCGCGGCGGCCACACCCCGGAACTGACCTCACCCCCCGCCATGGCGGTGCCGGCCCGGGCCGCGGCTGCTGGCGAGGAGGGAAGCGGGGCGCCGCCATGTTGGGAGCGGGCATGACGAGAGCGCGCCGCCATCTTTGTGCCGGGCGGCATTTGTGGCGGAGAGAATGATGAGGGGAAAGTGAAGGCGAGGCCGCCATCTTGGTGCAGGGCGGCGCGCAACATGGGGGGCGTCTTAAAGGCGCCTCAGCGCCCGTCAGGGGAAGGTGGCATCGAGATTTGCAATCCAGAATTGATTAATTTTGTATAAAAAAGAACCCGCACATTTACCTCATTTTTAAAGTTTATGACCCACTCATGATTAAGCCTAGTGAAGCCACGTTTGGAGTACTGCGGCCAGCTCTTGGCTCTGGGCTCCTCAGTACAAGAAACACAAGGAACTACCGGAGAGGGCGCAGCGGCAGCACGAGGATGACCAGCGGTCTGGAGCATCTCTTATGTGGGGAGGTTGCAGGAGCTGGGCCTGGGTAGTCTAGAGAAGCCTGAGAGGGGATCTCATTTTAATGCACATAAATACCTCAAAGGCAGGCGCCGGGAGGATGGTGCCAGACCCTTTTGTTGCAGTAGTACCCAGTGACAGGATGAGTAGCAATGGCCATAAACTAAAACCCAGGTAGTTTCAACTTATCATGAGAAAGAACTTCTATACATTAGGGCACTGACCAGGCTGCCCAGGGGGGTGTGGAGTCTTCCTCTCTGGAGACATTCCAAGCCGGCGCGGACACGTCCCTGTGTAACCTGCTCTGGGTGTCCCTGCTTCGGCAGGGGCATTGGACTGGATGATCTCCAGAAGGTCCTTTCCAGCCCTAACAGTTCTATGGCTCTGTGGTTTAATTTAATGCCATATACAGCAACACTGTTCTCCAGCCTGAGGGATGCTCAGGGATGGCAGCCCCTTGTCCCTCAGGAAGAACAGACTGGACCGCCAGGCCTGCTTAAGGTCCTGACTCAAGCTGTGTCACCACTGTGAAAACACAGAAGGGTAAAAATTACGTCTGCCATGCTCCATGCAGGAGGAGGGATGGTAGAGAGCCCAGGCTCAAGCACCCAGTCCTCCTCTTATGCACCCACAACAGCACAATGCTCAGACAGACACCTGGTTCCCACTCTTCAAACCCCCCAGCAATAACCAAGAACACAGAAATCATTCCTATTTAGAGATGTGGCAAACATGGTCCAGGTAGGTGGAGAAAATGTGGTAAACATCTCACTGGATACCTCAGAAAACAGCATCACATGAAGGGTAGGGAACAATAAAAGAACAAAAATCATCTCAATTGTAGCTTTTACCACTTGTTCCTCAAGGACCAACCTATGTGATGTTTCTGAAGTGGAATACTTTGAAACCCCTGCTCCATTTCTCTCACAACAGCTCACCAAACGAAGGCCGCTGAGAAATACAGCACCAGGAATAGCAACACCGGCGTGTTACGAGGGTACATCCAACAGCAATTTTGTGGTATCAGAAAAGAGCAGGCTGATTCACTGGTGTTTATTTTCCTCTGGCTGACTCATTGGAAGATACTGGGCATAGTTCTTTCACAAATTCATAAAGGATGGTTCAAAGGCGTTCATTATGATTTCATCAGTGTACAAGAGGCAGTTCTGAGTGGTTAAGTGCAGCAAATTTTCACTTGCGTACAGCAGTGATCACTGTGACAGTAAAATAAGCATATCTCTGTCTTTCTAGGAATGTTATAGATCCTAGCATCCTCCTGTAGCCACAGGCACAAGACCTGTAACAGAGGAGATATGATCCTACCTGCCAGCAGACACTGGTTTAGACACAGTGCAGTAGCTAGGTTTGAAAAAGAAAATATCATTAAGAAGAACTGTTCATGTCTAGATGCAACTGTTACATAAAAAAGCCCTGAGGAAAGAGGAGGCCGTATTTTTCCGTTTACAATACAGACTCAAGAAGGTTGGATGTGTGTTTTTCCGTGGTGGCCGCTTGCATATTGTCCAGCCCTTTCTGCTGAATGAAGGTGAAGTTACATGTTACAGCTGGACCAATATAAACCAGGGAAGGTGCAAGGCTGGCAGAGGAGGGGGCAAAGAAAGCATAGTGAGGGCATCAGGAGGGAGAGGATAAATGGCATTGAGCTATTAGAGGGCTCAGAATGTGCTGTGTGCACTCTTCCAGAAGCAAACACAAGGTTTCCTTCCGTCTGTTTGTTTCAGTGTTTGAGTTAAACAGGAGTTTAGAAAACAAAGAGTTCATATCTCAGACATTCCCTCCTGCTAAGTCACAGCAGGGATGCTGTAAATCCAGTGACTGGACCTTAGGATCTGTGGACCTTTGGCACAGCGGATGTCAGCCACTTCCTTTCCCTGTGGCTCACTTTTTCCTACTGTGAAAGGGAGACAGCAATTGCTCATTCAGGAGACCTACATGACCTGATTCATCACTGCCTGTCACAAAAGGAAGAAGGAAAGAGGACAATTTGCTCTCTACACCTCACTGCAGCAAGTATCACCTCTCATGACCGATGGAGCATTCAGCTGCTGTGTCCATGCTCTGAAATCCCGTTCTGAGGCTGCTGACCATCTCCCTGCTCACCCACAGCCCGGGGGTTAGACAATGCTGCAGGATCCTGCGTTGTGTTGTATCATGACAGTAGGACATGATCCTCCGATGAACATAACGCTGATGCCTTCACCTTCTGTACTGTGAGCCATTCTCTTCTCCAATAATATTAAGCCTGCAGGATGGAATTTTTGAGAGTGTTTAACTGACTTTAAAATTCATTCTTCAAAATGACTGAAGGCTTCATTCAAAGGGAAATTCCCTGTCATTGCCATGCCAAAGCAATTACAGCTATACCACAAAAATTATCCCACTATAATTACGTCGGTATGAGCTTCCATCTGAACAATATCCTGGAATGCTTTCCCAAGCAGCCAAAATCCTCTGGCAGCTCTGGTTTCAAGCCTCTGGAAGGAAGGGATCTGCTCCCGAAAGCTCTTTCCTTCCTCATCCTGGTGACCCAGAGAGCAACCCAAGATCTACTTTTCCCCGGTACCAGTTTTCCTACCGGAGTGTTGTAGCTCGACTCGTACCTTCCTGCAGCCTCTCTGACTCCTCCCAGGAAGTCCCAGCTTCAGATGAAGCATTTCAGAGGCAGGGAGAGGGCAGCGTGTGTGGAAAGGCAGCTTAGGTGGCTGTGTCAGACTTCCACAGCGCCAGGCAGCATGGCCCAGCTTGATTGATGTAAGTTGGTTTTACCCCCCACCATCCCTCTGGAAGCTGCCTTGCACCTATGTGTGTGTGCTTGCTGCCTGTTGCTGCTGCATTCACCGTGTGTAGCACCCCATGGGGTGATGGGTTCAAGGGTACCCTTGCCCTCAGCAGCAAGGCTGGTTCAGCGCAGTGGAGGCGCTTGGGGAGCACCAGGACAGAGAAGATAGCTGGTGCCTGCGGGCTGGAGGGCAGGAGGTGGGCAGTGACCAGTCCCTGCAGTGACCTTTCAGCTGTCACCTCCAAAATCCTTAGTGTGCTCTGTGCTGGGCACCCGCCAGGATGGAGGTTCCCCAGATCCCTTGCAGGGAGTGTATGTACGGCACAGCCTGAAATGCCCAACCAGGTGAGTGGCTCTCCCAGCCTTTCCCAGGCTTCTTTTGTTGCTGACCCCCTCCAAAATGTTTTCCAGGCCTGGGGAGGAAAGGCAGAGTCCTCTGCCCGCACCCTGCTCAGCTGCTCCCTCTGTTAACAGCACCCTGGCTCTGGTGCTGCTCTAGCTCTTTGCAGGAGCCTTGAGCACAGCTCTTACAGCAGCTTTGTAGTTTTATGTAGTCTGTTGAAGCCCTTTTTACTGCCAGGCTTTCATTTTGTCACCTGCAGTGTTAGCCCCCTCATTTCATCCCAAAGCAGTGCCCCCCACATCTCAGTGCCTATCCCCAACATGCCGCTGCTCTGCACACAGGGACAAGGAGATATTTCACAGTCATGAGCAATAGTATGCTGTGGCTTCTGGTTTTCTATTAATTGTGCTGGACCTGCCTCGTCCCGAGGTACACAGAGTGTTTTCTTTACCCCTGCAGCTGTGGAGTGCTTGTCTCACCCCTCTGCTTTGTGTCTGGGGGAAATGCAGGTCCATGCCCGCAGGAGTGAGACAGCAGGAGCCGTGGCATGCTCAGGAGAGTGAGACCGTCCCTGCGTCACTTCTTGCTGGAGAGAAAGAGCAGCACTGGATATAGCTCCTACTTCAGCAAGGTATTGAATGCCCAGCAGCACTGTTTCTGGCTGGCAGCCTGGTCCCTGGCTTGGGCTGCAGTGGTGTGGAGCCCAGGGGAGCTCACTGCCCAGGAGCTAGTCTTGGCAGTGATGGCAGATACGGCACATCAGAAAACACCGTGGTGCAATCTCTGTACCTGGTAGGCTGTTTAAAGGTAATATCTATAAGCAAGAGAATCTTCTTCCTACAGAAGAAAGCTCGTTATTTGTGAGGTTGCCTTGTCTCACAGTCTTTTCTACTAAAGGCCCTTGGGTTGCAAAGTGCTTGGGAAAAAACAGTATCCCTCTTGGAGATACAAATGTGCAGAGCCAGGAAGCCACATGCAGCAGGGATTCAGTGGTGGCAGGTTATGGCCCCTAAGTCTTCTGCATTTTCACTATCTTGTCTGGCTGACAGGCAGATAGGAGCTGGAGAAATACATCGTTTGGTGTGGGGAACAGAACAGGCTGAAACAGATTTAGGGGCTGTGTAGTCCCACGGATGTTGCTCTCCAGCCCTATGGGCAGCCGCCCTTGGCAGCATCGTGCAGGCTGGGGATAGGATGGGGAAGGCATCAAAAGAAGAAAGTATTTGTCATTTTCCTTCCTGTAAGGGCTGGAGCAGACAAAGGCCTTTCTTCAGAACTGGGAATTTCTAGCCTTAAGGCACCCTCTTTGCACTGACACCATCACACTTGCCAATGCTGTTCTCTGGACTGTGACCAGCAGCAGCCCCACCACAAGAGAGCAGTGCTGGAGCACCTTTTTCATTTAAGTTGGAAGTTTTACTTTCCAAGCCATGAATACCTTCTACTCGAACCAGAATCAGCTCAGGCACTGGGTCTTACTGACTGTAATATCCATGAGCTTGTGCAGATAAAGAGCAAGGCAGAGAAGTGGGGAGGCAGTGACTTCTGCTCGCCCTTGGCTGCCTGCCTGGCACCACAGGGGAGCACAGAGTCCACCCAGTGCCCTCTGAAACACAGGCCTCCTCAGCAAAGTATTTGCAAAGATCCTTGGTGAGGGCTGACACTGTATAAAAGTCTAAAGACCTCAACTCAAGACATTTTTGGGCCACTTCTCAAATTCTGGTGCAGCCCTCTGGAACAGCTGAGGTGAGCAGGTAAGTGAAGAACTACTGCTACAGGCGAGTCTGGGGAGGGGACTGAACTGGTATCTCCACCACCACCTTGGCACAGCAGAGCATAGACCCTCTCCCCTCACATCTCAGCTGCTTACACATGCCCTCCTCATCCTTATTCAAATGTATTTTAGTTGCCAGTGGTGTTGTTTGTTTTCTTGGCTCATTGCTTCAGAGACATCCTCCTTGCATCCCCATGCTGGCTTTTCTTGGTGCATTGAGCATCATTTCTCTCTGGTTTCCAGTCCCTTTGCTGCCTGATTACCTTTCTCCTGCGCTGTTGAGTTATTAAATTCTGCCTCTGCCTCTTCATCCTCTTCACAATAAATTCCCCATCAAGCACTTTCTCCCACTTCCACCTTATCCAACTGGAAGAAAGATTTTGCTCTCAGTGTTTCCTAATGTCCTTCTCACCCCCCCAGCCATGATGCGTGCGGAAATTAGGTACCAGTCAGGCAAATGGCACCTTGGTGTCTCTGTACATCAGACTGATCATGTGCTGTGCTCTCCTCTTGCCTGTACCCACTTGCTTCCTGGTTTTGCTATGAACTTTAGGTGCAAAAACCAGCACATCATTTAGGATCTGGAGCAACCCCCTTCACCAAGCACTCCAGCAGAGCAAGGAGTACGTATTTCTGCTACTCTGTAGAAAAATATGGAATAAAAGAAGTTTGCTCTTCTAGAAAAAGGGGATATTTTGTGGCCTGCAGAGAATAAGACAAGAGACGCTATGGAAAGCCTGAGGTCTGGGGTCATTGGTCTGGCAGTGACAGTATGGCTGAGCCCATCTGACGCAAGTGAAAATGAGGTTTCAGGCAATGCCTGCTCCCCAGTGAGCGTATACACGCTTCTGTTGTTCATCTGCTTTCTCAATTCTTGTCGAAACTTGTCAGTGAAAGCTCCTCCTCCACCAGCTCTCACCTGTTTAATCTTTCATAAAAAGTGTGTGAAGCTGTTTCAGAACCCACTGCAGCAAGCGTTACTGCTTAAGGTCAGCCAGCAGCAGCCCATGAAGCAATACTGAAAGGGCACACCTTCTATTAGGAAAAACCTACCTGAGGAGGCCATGCCCCCTTCACATGTGGCCCTACTGCCATCAGAAAAAGCTTGAAATTCTTTTTTGTCTCTCTTTGCAGGCAAAAATGTCAAAGCCAGTGCAATCTCGGAGGCTGGAGGGAGTGGATAAGAATATCTGGTGAGTTAAGAGACTACCTGGTTTACCGTGATGGTAGATGTGGTTTTAGGCAGCTTAACAACAGATAGAAACTGCCACAGCTGCACAGCACAGAGCAGCAGTCTCCCTCAGCTGCTTTGAAATGCAAAGCAAGCTTGTCCCAGGCTCAGTTCTGGACCTTCTGCTCACACTTTATGCCATATCAGGTGTTCTGCACCAGCCTGGAGGAAGGCAGTTGGGAGCACCTTGTAGTGCATTGCGTTCCATCCAGCCCATCCATCAAAATGACCCCAGCAGTGCCAAATCTGAGCCAGGTGGTTGCAGCACACTGGCTGCAGGCTGCCATCTGCTTCAAGCCCATCCTAGGGCACTGCAAGCAGACAGGCAAGTGAAGGGATGCTGAAATGCTGTTCCCAGCCTGCCAGGCACAATAGGCCATTTGGAAAGCCATGTGCTTGAAGAATAGACTTAAATGATCTTTCCCCAAAGTCCAGCTGTGCCTGGCTTCAAACTGCACCATGCCAGTGAGCTCACTTCTTTTTGTGACAAGTACTGAGTTCAGGCTGTCTTTTTCCCTGCAGAGGCTTTTGTGGTTTCTAGCTGCTAAATTTGCACAAGTGGCATAATCTTGAAGATCTCCAAGTCCTGTCCAGTGTGTGGTGTGCGGCTTCAGCTGCAACCACACACCCAGACAGCACAATGGCTGTTTCCTTCAAGGGCAAATTAAAACCACTCCTCATTGCAATGGTGTTTCATCCTCAGTTTAATTGAAACAGGTCTGAAATGACCTGTGCTTGATCCTGTCCAGCAGCAGGATGTCTCTGCAGGAGGGACAACAATCTCACTCACTTCCAAAGGGATGCTGGCAAGCAGAGCTGGTGCCAGTGCACTGCCCGAACCCTCTGTAAATACTTGTCTTTCTCTCCCTTTTGTCTCTCCAGGGTGGAGTTTGTAAAACTGGCTGAAACCTACTCCACAGTGAACCTGGGCCAGGGCTTCCCTGACTTCCCCCCACCAGACTTTCTGAAGGAGGCATTAGTGACAGCCCTCAGCAGAGAGAACCACGTGCTGCACCAGTACACCCGTGCCTTTGTGCGTGGACAGACCCCTCCTCTGCAATACCCCCTCAGTCCCTCTTAGCCTTGGATGCTTTGGGGCTTATCAGGCAGCAGTAAACGGGGCAAACCCCATGAGGCAAAGCATGCATCCAGCCTCAGCCTGAGCCCCCTGCACCCAGGGCTGCAACACCCTGCTTTATCAAGCAGCCAGGATGGAAGATGCCCTGCACACTAAGTCACCGGGTGCTTGGCTGCCCAGGCCCTTTCCATGGGCTCTTCCATGTTTCAGGAGGTTTCTGCAACTCAAGTCCCACCCATCTTCTCTCCCCACAGGGACACCCACCTCTGGTGAAAATCCTAGCCCAGCTTTTTGAGAAGCTGCTTGGACAGGACCTGGATCCTATGACCAATGTGATGGTGACTGTTGGGGCATACCAGGCCCTTTTCTGCTGCTTCCAGGCTTTCGTTGATGAAGGTGATGAGGTAACTCAAGATTTGGGCCTGTTGTACCAGCAATCTTCCCTCAGAAGAGCCTTTCCTGGCTGTGGGTCTGCCAGCAGCTGCAGACTGGTTTTCATTGTCCTTTTCCAAAGTAGAAATGGTTTTACCCCCATTCTCCAGTATCTGAGCTTCTAAAGGAAAAAATTACCTGCTGCATGGCACTGTCTCATTTCTGCATAATGCAGAATAACCCTTTTGCTCTAAGTGGTGGTATTCTTCCCTGACACTGCCCACAGGCAATGCGACTTCTCCATAACAGTAATTCACTGATTAATATTTCCTGTACCCCCATTGCTCTCTGTACCCATCAGGGAAGGTCTGAGCAATGACATATATCTTTCTTCCAGGTGATAATTATTGAGCCCTTCTTTGACTGCTATGAGCCGATGGTGACAATGGCCGGTGGGACACCAGTGTTTGTCCCACTGAGACCGGTGAGTGGGACGGAGCAAAGCTGAGCAGGGAAGAGTCACAGTAAAGTGAGCAAAGAGGTGAGAGGTAAGCAAAGTGCAGAGGTAGCAAAGCAAGGCAAGATTCCCCTCTGTTCTCTCTAGAAAGCTCCAGAAAATGGAAAAATGATGTCTAGTGCAGACTGGAAGCTGGACTCGGCTGAACTGGCTTCTAAATTCAATGAACGGACAAAAGCTATTGTCCTGAACTCACCCAACAACCCTCTGGGCAAGGTAATACCTCTGGCCTTGCTGTGGCTGGCCCTGAAAGCTGCTGGGGTGCTGCAGTTCGTCCAGCCACGTTTGCAGTGTAGCAGTGGCTCAACCTTCCTTGACACAAGGGAAGTGGGTGCTTTGGGAGCCCCACACTCTGCACTCACTATCCTGGTGTTTTTAAGCCCGACCTTTTGTGCCAGCATGGCTTTGCCCTGTCAGACCATTGCAGCCAGCTCTTGCCCACCCAGGCTGGGAGAAGGCGGGACAGCCAGGGGCTCAGCAATGTTTCTGCTGCATCCTTGCTCCATTCCCCACCTGCTGCAGGTATTCAGCCGAGGGGAGCTGGAACTCATTGCAGACCTGTGTGTGAAGCATGATGTCCTGTGCATCAGTGATGAGGTGTACGAGTGGCTGGTCTATGATGGGAAGAAGCACATCCGCATCGGTACGGAGAATGGCTTGGCTGAGCCTGGCATCTTCTCTGGGTCTTTGGGGAAGGATCTGGTGATTCAGCTGGGGACCCCTGGAGCCCACGCACTGCCTGCATGTCCAACTCTGCTGGGCATGTATCCCCAGTAGAGGTATTCTGCTGCACTTCAGTCTCAGCCTCCCAACCAGGTCTAGCCCTGACTTCCAGAGCTAGTCAGAAGAAACAGAGCGGTACCTTCACAGTAGAAGATCTAGAGCAAAGAGCCCTTTGGCTCCAGTGAAACTGAAACCTTTCCTGTACTTTGTAAAACCACATTTTTCTGAGTGTCTCTAGTTTTGGGACATCCATTTCAGCCTGATGTCAGAGGCCTGTTCTTCCTGTTGCAGTAACATGCAGTCACCTTGTTGCAGGGTGATGGTGCTTGGCATTTTTAGGAATCCCTGGGGCTTGGTACATGTGTGTGAACACACTTAATTACAAAGAGCTGCTCTTGAGAAGCCAGGCTGTCTGCTTGGGATGTGCTTTGAGGCTCATCCAGGTGAAAGACGTGCTGTGACCAGAGGCCACCGTGGCTATGGTGGTTAAAGAGCTCTCACCCAGTCATTAATGCAGCCCAGAAGTGAGCATGCTCAGCTCTGCCATTGGGGTTTCTCTCTTGTTTCATTGCCAGCCAGCTTGCCAGGGATGTGGGATCGCACAGTGATCATTGGGAGTGCTGGGAAGACCTTCAGTGCCACTGGCTGGAAGGTGAGTTCCCTCCTGCAGCACCTCATTGGGTTCCCATCCCTGTCTCTTTGCTGCAGGGCACGGGTCCCATTGCCATAGCATGGCACTGGTGACTCCGCTGCCACACACTCAGCTGTGAGCCTCAGGGTCTGAAAGTATCAGCTGCTTGATGATAATCCTGGTTGGAAAATACAGTGAAGCCAGTGCAGGCAAATAAAGGAGAGCCCAAGCAGGTACCCAGTGTCTTACTACCTTCCTCCTCCTCTCCTGGCTGCAGGTGGGCTGGACCGTGGGACCCAACAGGCTGCTGCAGCACATCCGTACCATGCACCAAAACTCAGTGTACCACTGTGCCACAGCTGCCCAGGTAAGGCAGCTCCCTGCAATTCCCAAACCACTGAAGCTAGGGTGAGAGAGGGTCCTTCAGCCTACAGCTGACCTGAAAGGCACAGGGTGCATGGTGCCCTGGAAAGGCTGCTTCTCCTCTCCCTGCAGCTGTCCCATGCCTGGCAGGAAGGGGAGAGCACAGCCCACCTGGGATATAGTCCTTATTGTGCACTGACCAATCTAAGGGGCCATTTGGAGGTGCTGGAGGCAGAGAGCTCCCAAATTACCTGCGAATTGCTTTGGAGCATAGACTCCAGTTCCCAAGCAAGTCTTGACCATCTTCCCACTGGTTACTGGCTCCTGTCTCCTTACAGGAGGCTGTGGCTCAGGGTTTCCAGAGGGAGCTCATGCTCTATGGGAAACCAGACAGCTACTTTGTCCAGCTGCCCAAGGAGCTGCAGAAGAAGAGAGATTGGCTGGTCCAGAGCCTGGATGCTGCAGGGATGAAACCCATCATCCCCGAGGGCACCTACTTCTTGTTGGCAGACATCTCCAACTTCAGTGAGTCACCTGCAGTTTTGCTCAGGCAGGACTGAGTGCAGGGTCCAGCTTGGAGTGGTACCATTAGCAGGGACAAGAACCTGCATAAACCACCGCCAAAGCACGGATGGACAATAGCACATTCCCCATCCAGGCTCCCAGAAGCTGTGGGTTTGAGGCTTGCCTGAGGCACCTGGCAGTAGCCCCAGCCTTTGTGCTGTGCTTCTCTTACAGAATCTGATGTCCCTGATGTCCCCAATTCTGATGAGCCCTACGACTCCAGATTTGCAAAGTGGATGGTCAAGAACAAGGTAAATGCATCTGGCCTCTTCCGTTGTGTTTGTGCCCTTCTTGCTGGAAGCACAGCACAGCACCACTGCCGGGTCTGGCAGCTCAAGGCAAGGGATGTCTGCAGTGGATAAACTGGGGCATAGCAGGCTGCATGCCAGCCCAAGAGGAGTAGCCTCAGCTCCATGTTTCCCTTTCCTAGGGACTTGCTGCCATTCCACTCTCTGCTTTCTACTGTGGGGCCCACAAGAAAAACTACAGCCATTTCATCCGCTTCTGCTTTGCAAAGGTGAGACGTGTGGCAGCATAAATGAAGGTGAGGTTAGGAGTAATAATCAGAGGTGGTTTAATGATGTAAATGCCAAGAAGAGATGCAAAGTGCCTTGAGTGTTAGAGCCCGAGCATAGCACAGCGGCTGGTCTGACCCCCTGCTGCAGACGTGTGAGCTGAGCCAGGGCAGCATCCTACATCTCTTGGTCAAGACAGTCTTCTGGATGCCTGTGTAACTGCCCAGGGGCTGTGCCTGCCCCAGAGAGGGCTCTGCCTCTCTCATACTGAGCATGCAGCATTTGTAATGTTCCAAAATGAGAAAGGGATTTTTAGATGAATGATGACTGCAGTGGTGGGAAAGGGGATTTGGCTGGAAACCACTGCCTGAACCTGTGGTATTTGTTTAGGAGGAAGCTACACTGAAGGCAGCAAATGACATATTGCAAAAATGGAAACAGGAGAAAACCAGTCCCTGAGTGCACCGAGAGAGACCCAGGCTCTCCTTGGTCCTCATCTGCCCCGACTGCTCTTCCTTCTTCTTATTTGCTTGGCTCCATACTTTGATACGTTCTTATTGCCCACATTTCCTGTCAGACAAACGGGCAGAGATTTGCCAGGCCCAGGGTCTGGGGGACACTTTCTGTCACTGTGAAATGATTTTGCTGTTACTTTAAGAAGCAAATCTTTGCACGCCCTGCCAGTATTTGATGTTTTTCTTCAGTTTAAAGACTTTGCTAATCAGTTCTGGGATGCATCCAGCAAGATGCAAGGTAAGGATGGCTCCCGGGGGCTTTTCCACCACCAAATTCTGCAAAGGCATCTCAGGACCTACCTTTAAGGCCATGCTGGGGCCTTACCATGTATCCCAGGACACCATTTCCCTCAGCTCCGCATTCCCACGGGATCATGCAGTATCACCTCTCACCGGTAGGTTGATTCCTATGATCCTGAAAATCATAAACCCAGTGAAATGCTGTTTCTCAGAATTAACATTGTTTAGTTTTCCCGTTATTCTTTTCTGTGCATCTCTGGGAAAGGTGAGCTGGGTCACTGGTTACTCCCAGGGAAACAGGCATTCACAAATGGCCTGGCTACTGCCAAACCTTCCCTGTGCATCCCTCAAGCTACTCCTGGCACTTTGTCAGGGCTCAGCAGCGTCATGCAGGCTGCAAAGCAAAACCTTCAGGCCTTTGATGAACGCACACAGTGGCGGGGGAGGACAGGTACAGCGGCCTCGGGCTGCTCCTGTTGCTGGTGGCCCCCACAGCCTCCCACCCACCGGGCTGATGTGTGATGGGATAACCCGAGCAGCATGTTGTAAGGTCATTCTTGCATCATTCTCCATTTCAACCTGGATTACAATGTAAACCAGCATCACCCATCACACAACAGACTGTGCAATGAGTATCTGTAGCAGTTAAGTTATTAAAGCGGAATTATTGCAATTATTGAAGAGTCAATGGCTCTGTAACGATCACAGGGCTGGGGCAGCCTTCCTGGGGAGCTGCCATCCACATTGCATCCTATGCTGGCGCCTGCTCATCCCGCGCTGGCCGGCGGATAGCGGCTCCGCAGCTTTCGTGTCGGGGCGCAGCTGATGGCCCCGAAGCCCCGGGAGCCAGAGCTGCAGGGGGGGCAAACCCCCGCCTGCCTTCACAAGCAGGAGGTGGGGCAATGCATCCCGGCCTGTCTGCACAGCCTGGACGGGTGAGGCTGCTGCTGAGGGCCCTTTTGCACCCAGACACGTGCCGAACACTGGGAGCTACAATCACTAAACCAGACGAACATAATGATTAACTGCGACACCCCCACACGCGTGGGCTCTTGCTCTGAGCCATGGCACATCCCGCAAGGGGCAGAGGCCA
>JANRGW010029962.1:0-20495 GCA_024733675.1 Psilopsiagon aymara
TAGTGAAGCCATGCTGCTGTCACCAAGCACCTTGTTGTTCTTCATGTGCCTCAGCATGCCTTCCAGGAGAATCTGCTACAGGATTTCACCAGGCACAGAGGTGAGACTGACTGCTCTGGAGTTCCTCAGCTCATCCGTTTTCCCCTTCTTGAAAATGGGGTTACATTTCCCTTTCTCAGTCATCGGAAACTTCACCTGACCACCATGATTTTTCAAATATGATGGACTCTGCCTTAGCAACTTCATTTGCAGCTCCTTCAGGACCCACGGACGGATTTCATCAGGTCCCATGGACTTGTGCATGTTCAGGTTCCTAAGATGGTCTCGAACCAGATCCTCTCCTACTGTGGGCCCAGGGTCTTTATTCTCACAGTCCCTGTGTCTGATTTCTGAGATTTGGGTGGTGTGGTCAGAGCGTTTGCCAGTGAAGACTGAGGCAAAGAAGTCATTAAGAACCTCGGCCTTCTCCAAGTCCAGGGTAGCCAGTTCTCCCGATAGCTTCCGGAGAAGGCCCACACTGTCCCTTGTATGCCTTTTATTTGCAATGTACCTACAGAATCCCTTCCTGTTATCTTTCACATCCCTAGCCAAGTTTAATTCTAAGTGAGCCTTAGCCTTCCTAACCTGGTCCCTAGCTTCCTGGACAATATATTCACATATATGCAGACACCAACGTTTTAAACCGAAAGAGGAAGTTCTTTACTGTAAGGGTGGTGAGACACTGGAATGGGTTGCCCAGAGAAGATGGAAATGCTCCATCCCTGGTGGCTTTCAAGGCCAGGCTGGACGGAGCCTTGGGTGACATGGTTTAGTGTGAGGCACCCCTGCCCATGGCAGGGGGGTTAGAACTGGATTATCCTTTTCCAACCCAACCAGTCTGTGTTTCTATGATTCTGCAGTGCAGCCTGTACGCTCTGACTGCACCGGTCTGAGATGCTCTGCTTGTCCATGGACCTGCCCATACGCTCACATGAGGTGCATGCTCCATATTTGTTTCTAACCATCTAAAGAGCATCTCTTTGACTCAATGTAAGAAACCTATGCTGTCCCCTAAACAGAGCCTCCAGTGTCATGGATGGCAAAGCGTTTGTGTGGGTCACTTGTCTTCAAAGTGCAGGATGAACTTAGAGAAGTAGAACTAGCTCAGAGCAGAAATGCTTTCACTGCAGAACCTACTTACTTTAACTAACACACCCCTTCCCCTTTCCCCTCAGAAAACATTATCCTGCCATTGTTTTTACATGACCAAAGAATGAAGTTAATTGGATTAGCCAGAATAATTCATTGCTGCTGCTATGCAGCCCCTATTACAACTGAGTTGTAGCTGCAGAGAGCCCATCCCCAAGCTAAGGCTCTTTGGCTTCTTGAACTCCTCTAACTTCTGGTTAGAAGGTCTTGGCACAGTGTAGGTCTGGGCAAAGCAGTCTGCTCACCTGGGGTAGGATGTCCTGGCAGTCTGTGCTGAAATGCTACAGCGATAGAGTGGAAGGGGAACAGGGATTGTTGTCAAAAGAAGCACAACAAAAGCCAGCCTTGGAAATCCTCAGCTCAATGTGCCCCATGTTGAAGACTAACCTTAATTCTGTGAGCAAGTTACTCAAGCTTTACATTTGCTTTGATTTCTCTATACAATCTATCTGCAGTAATCAAATACACTGCAATCAGGTTGACTTTTCGATTGTGGGATCCCAATTCAGTGCAGATTTCCCTTCTGCACTAGCAATCTCTGCATCAGAAATTAGGATTTCATCTCTTCCTTGTTCTTGGCTCTGCATCATCCCAGTTTTTCAGGCTGCTGGGGTCACATCTTCAGCTCAGGAGATGTGACTTCAATACTGAAGGTGCTCTGCTCCTCCAAGATGATGATTACAGCTACCCCCAGCACTAAGTGAAACCAGATGTGGTGTTTGGCTAGCACATGTGGAGACAACATTGGTTATATTTTATGGGAGTTAATATACTAAAACTTCAGTCCCCAAACTCCTATCATTTTCCTAACAAGTTACCACCCTGCGCTCATTCAGTACAGCAGGACTTATGAAAGGAATACACTGGGCTTCGACACAAAACCACAGCCGCACAACATCACAGGCAGCCCATCCTTTGCCATCCAACATTTCTCCCCAGAGGGAACACCTCTCTATTAACACTAACCCTTCGGTGACATTTTACCTGGCTGCATAAACCTCCTGCCACATTTCTAGCAAGCCCCTGTCACCCTTTGGCCATCATCAGCTCCTCTCTGATGATATAATTCAGGAGGAGCAGAGCTGGGACCTGGCCAGGTAGACTTGGCACACTCAGTGCCTGGCAGAGATGTGGGCTGTGCTGCCTGCTGCCATCCCCAGTTCCAGCCCCATTGCTAATGGGAATAAAAGGGAATCCAGCTTCTGCACATAACACCCATCACAGCTGCATTTGTACAGAGAACTGAATTGTATGGTTTCTTGTCACTGTTTAAAGGTTGGCATGTTTGGTCCCAAGAGGAGCTGCAGTGATGTGGACTGCTTGTCTTTTCTGCGCCTCATTTCACTGAGCTCCGGTGAAGTTAATGGTAAAACTCCGACCAGGGTCAAGCAAAACTTCCCCTTAAGATGTCAAAAGTGAAGAGTGAGTAGACTCCAACTCCACTTCTCCTTTAAGCATCCATCTACCTTGATATGTATTTGATCTTCTGTCTCTACAATATCCAAGTGCTTACAGCACACCACCATTCATACCAAAGCTGAATGAAAATCCCTAATGGCACTTCCATGCTATGATGCACCACCAGCACTCACGGCCACCTCCAGCGCATACAAATGAAATCCTCTCATCCCTTGGTCTGGCAGTGCACATGGGGAGAGATTTGCTGAGGGCTCCCTGGGTACAGATTTGTGATCTCAGATGAATAATGGTTTAGTTTATTGGGAATTCGCTTTTCATTTTCCTTCAATTAAGTGACCAGTGAAATCAATCACACACCTTCTGCAAACACTACATCTTCCAGAGAGAAAATATTTATCAAATCCCAAGCCACCAGTTTTAGTCCCCTTTATCCCTCTTGCTCACTGCAATTTCTTCACAATATAACAGAAGAAATGAAGAAAAAGCCAACTTGACAAACTGGAACATCAGAGGATAAAAAAGCAGATTCTGAAGCAGCAATGGGGATGCTCAATACAGAAACATCCTATGGACTTCAGCTGAGACAAAACCAGATGGTTATAAGCATGCATCCAAGTGTCACTCAGATGACCCAGCTGAGGATGAACCCCTCTGCACACAGTTGCTATATTTAGTGATTTATGAACACCTCCGAGACCTCTACTGTAGGTATGAAACTCCTCAGGCTAGAAGATGGTTAAAATGAAGAGTTTCCTGTTTAATACTGCAAGACTCCTCCGCATGGCACCAGCAGGAATCTGCCATCAGGGAGCTGAAGCGGAGGTGCAACAGCTTTGGCAGACTTGAATTGAACTGGGTTTGTCTCAAGCATATGGTTCATGGGAAAGTCTCATCTCATACCTTGCTGAGCCTAGCTCACAGTACAGTGGTCAGGGATGGACGGGCTGTCTTTGACAATACCCACATGAGTAATTACTGATGATTTACACATCTGTTCTGCCTTTTCATCCCAAAGACTCTGCAAACCACAGAGATCCAGATGCCATTCCACTTGCAATTTTCATTTGCTGCGTTCTCAGACACTGCAGTACCATCACCACAGCCCAAACTGAGCTATTTGGGTGAACTAAGTGAGGAATTCGCAGTTGCATCCTCATCCACATCCAGATTTCCTTGAAGTGGGATAAATAGAGACCTGACTTTCTCCTTCAGGCCCATGTCTGGCTATCCTTGCTCACACAGTCTTGGTTTTTCTGTTGGATTTGGAAATTTCACCCATGAAACTGGTGCTCAGGAAAGTATAGGGACTGCAGTCATCTGCCTGCTGGCAGAAGACAGCAGATTTCAGCTATTCTGCAACTCAGTCTCTGGAAGGAGAAGCATGCGAAGGTCAGAGGAAGGCCCTCCAAAGTCCCTAGGACAATGGGGCTTAGATCCTCACTGCTAGCACCCAGGGAATAACTGAGCAATAGTAATCCAGGCACTGGACATCCTTTTAAAGAGCTGATACTTCTCCGCTACTTTTGCACTCTCTTCCCAAAGGTGCACCCGAGAGACACTGTTGAGCAGCTTCTTGGCTGCATGGCAAAGGACACATCATTGCTGCAGACCTTGCCCTAAATGAGACTAATGCCTTGGGTTTCCCAGGGGCAGCAGTGGCTTTGCAAGGCAAAAGGAAGAACAGACTGCTCAGCAGAATTGGGGTCCTTCCTAGGGCCAGCAGCACTGTACCATGATCTTTGGTGTGAAACCCTTTTGAGAACAGAGGCATTTTGGTGAGGGGAACATTTCCTAGCAGCTACATAACAGCCTCTAATAAGATACATCTGAGAGAAAGCATAAACCTTTGGGGAACTTAGTGTGAACTAAGCAGACGCATTAAAATAGCTACCTTAGGAAACACCACGTGCAACAAGGCTCAATTGTCCCACTGATTCTCAGGACATTGGAGTGCAAACACATTTCCTGTCACACGGGCACAGGCTGACTCCTACAAGAAGTCATTTGCTAGGGATTTGACCAAAGGCAGGGAAATCAGAGACAGGTAGTGATTCAGTTTTAGTTAGCCTTAGACTGATTGCCATGCACTATTAGACTGCTCACAAGATGCTGAGGAGAACAGACCTGACCTGAAATACTCATCACATGCCATGGTTTCTCCTGTCTCCCAACTGACCCATTCCTGGGATGGGAGTGGGCAAGATTAAAAGATCAGAGCCCTGGGTGACACCTGCAGCCACCACCAGGGAACGTAGGCACCAGAGCTGTTTGGACATGGCAGGACAGAGGCTGAATGAAGCAACCCAAACCTTTGAGGAGAAGCTTGAGGGATGGAACAAGAGTTTAAATTGCTGCTCAGTGATCAGAAAGGGATTTCAGACAGGCAGAAATCAGCAGTACAGCATCAGAGAGCTGAAATGTTTTACTGCATATGGGAAGACAATGGAGCCTGGTTATACCAGAGCTCCTGACCGAAGGATGCAGCCTTCTGCAGCCCAGCATTCCCCACATCGGGATCTAAGTGGCTTTCCTCGTGTTCGTTTTATTGTAAGTTTAACGCCCCTTTTCCATCCCTCTATCCCCACAACAAACCACTGCTATGATGATTCCTTGCTTCATATGTCAGTGTGTAACAACCATATCCACATTCCCCATCCCATAACACCCCTGGCATCTACTTTCCTGATGATAATACAAAGCTTTTTTCTCTCTGAAGCTTCACTGGTCATCCAGCATTCCTTAACTATTATTGCCTTCCCAGCCTTCATCCTGCCAATGTAACCTTCAGTATCACATGGGAAACAGAGATAGTTCTGTGTCTTCCCTTAGATAATTAAGAACCAGTCTTGAGCCACTGGCATTAAAATATCAATAACAATTATGACGTCAGATGACAACCACTGAGCTGGATCCTCAAGAAATGAAAGCCCAAAAGCCACCTATAAAATCCTACGCCAATAGAGCCAAATGATTCTGAGAGCATCTATCATGTCATGATAAGTCTTACACAGGGTTCTTTGCTTTTTGTGTGCAAAGAGCTGCTCTAAAACTGCTGGTAATCCACCTGCCAACTGCTCCCCACACATGCTGAGGTCCATCCATCACTGTGTGTGACTACTACCACAAGCTTCCACACTACAAGGACCTAGATCCTGTTGGAAGCTCATGCAAGTCTCCATGGAGTAAGAGAATAGGTTTGATGTGATTGGGAAACACTGACCATCTGGATTATAATTAGCTGTGCACACGTTGCTCTTGCCTCCACTCTTTCCATCTCTCCTTTCCCTCCCTGCAGCTTTGTCCTCACATTTCTCATCTTGTGCATGGATTTTCAAGGGCAGAAATAGAGAAAAGGGGTTATTTAAAGAAGATGTTAGATTGAATCTTCTAAAGGTAGTCTGAATTTTAGCCCCAGTTCACATGAAGACAAACAGAACCTCTCCCAAAGATGTTTCCTCAGCTCTTAAAAGCCTTCTCATCATTTCTATATGCTCCACTTCATACCCCTCCACATACAATAACTGAGAATATTATGACCCAGTGTTTTCAGGCTCTGCTTCACAGGCAACTTCTATAAGCACATAAAAAGGTGGAAAAGTAAATTCATACCCAGATATTACAGGGAAAATTCTGTGTATGACATCTCTAATGGATGGCTCAGTTCCACAAATCCAAGAACTTTGAAAGTGCCCACAGAACAGTTAATACCACTCAAGTTGTTTTGAAAGCCTAAGCTGGATTTAGTCAGGATGCTGAGGTTCAAAACCTCAGTTTGCTAACTTGGGCTGTGGGGCACTATTGGTTTAAACAACCATAAGAAGGTCAGGACCAAGATATTAACAACTCGAGCTTAGCATCATGCCAAAACAGTGGTGCAATCCAGACTGCCTCACCCTGAGAGGCAAATGCCATCCCCACAGTTCTTGCACTGCTCCAACTTGTCCACTTTGGGGTTTTAAGGCTCCTGTCCAAATACCAGCCTAGTCCAAACACTCTTAGCTTAAAGGTTACAGCAAAATTAATGCTTTGGGACCCCAAACTTCAGCTATGTACACTGCTTCTAGCAAAACTGTTCGACTGAGGACTGAATAAATCCCTTCCACAACTCCAATAAAGCAATTCCAATGGGCAAAAAGACTTTAGATTTATCTGGTTCCAGGACAAGGTCATCTTTTCATGCAAAAATCAGCAACTTTCTTATGAATCTCGTTTAAGTAACAAGGGATTAACTATTCATTTCAATTCTTTATGGATCTCCATTCATTGCTTCCTAGGGACAGAGGTTCTGCCAGGCATGTCCAGTTATGTGTTTTTATCAATGGTTATTAATGTTTTTCGATTACTTCTGTGACACTTCTTGAAATACATTTGTGTGTGGAAAGTATTCAATATAATCCCATCCCAGCACTTCCCAGGCCGGTAACCTCTTATTGCTGAGCTGGGCTCTCATTTGTGCAGTGTGTACTCTTTGCTGCTTGGCCAACACATCCCCTAGTGCCATCCCATAGAGGTGCTTATTGCTTGAATGATTCCAGATCTTTTGCTGATGCAACTAATACAGATTGAGATCAGATATGCCAAAAGCATCCCTGTGCAGTGGCATGTTCTCTAAACCCCTTTAGAATCACTGTATTCATGTGCTTGAATTAGGACCCTTGCAATAACATTCCCATATGTGGTTATTCTGCCTCTTAACCCCTCCAATATTACTTCTTTTCCAGCCTTTATTACTTATTCTTTTTAATGGTTTCTCTCTGCAATTGTGCTTTCTTTGAACAACCACACTACAACACTAAATGAAATCTCACAGAATCTCTACACTTCTTGCTACTACATGTTATCCCATGATGGAATTTCTGCAGAGAACATTAAACAATGAAAAGCTGTGTTGGATGAAGACCTTGCCTTGAAAGCACTGTTCCCACAATCTATGCCCCAAGCTTCTAAGCAGCCTGGTAGTCTAGCCAAGGAGATCACTTCTTCCATCAAGCTTTTTGCACACCAAAAAATGACAAATGAAACCAGACTTCTGCACTTTCCATTTTGCTTTGTTTCTCTGGGATGAAGCTCAAAATCTGCTGTAGATGCTCTCCATAGAAAACCCTGGATCCTATACACAATCATTCTAGAACGCAGCACATTTTCATCCAAAGAACCAAACGTGCTCATGGAAACTACACAGCACAAAACCACAGCTCTACCACAAAATGAACTAAAACAGATCACAAACTGAACCGATGGGAAGAATGTCCTTCACAGAAAACAATCCTTCTCTGATTTTTCATTCCTGACCCTTACTGCAAATTGATGAAGTATCTTCAAAACCAAGTTGGGGAACTAAAATATCCACTTCCAGTGAAATTTAAGATCAGGGACTACACAGAGCCATTGGGTTTATGGCCATCTATAGCTATGCAGATGGCATTTCCCTTCTGCACTGGTACTAAAAACACTTCTTCCCTCTCTCCCACTGAGGCTACAGACCTGCCTCCTCCGTTATTTCTACCCCCCTTCTCGCCTTTTCAGATGCTAATTGCTTTTCTCACTAAATTGAAGGCTTAATTAGATTAAATGAAGAACAATAATTGTATCTAACGAGTATTTAACTGGGGTTTTCCTGCTTCTTTTGGGATCTCCTGAAGAGATTGCTATGCAAAACTGGGTGCCCATTTCTTTTCGATTCGATAGAAAATATTTTACTTCCTCTTGCAGACCCAACACATTCATCCTTCCATTAGTCTGGATACAGAATCACTTGGCTAAATCCACATTACCCATCTAGAAGAGCATATATATATTGTTATTATAACCATACTTTCTGTCTTTGGGTTACGACATATAAAGTGGAAGTGGACACAACTAAATCCTAAATTAGACACAACTGTTATTTATTGCACTCTACTTTTCACTGTTGGACACCAAAATGTCAGCAATATCAGTGAATTAAGGTTCTTTTCCAATAAACTGGACACAAACACACACACACACACACACAGTTGTGGCAGAAGAGTTACTGGTGAAACAATTAAACACTGAAGGTCAACACAATCACGTACTTGAGCAAACCAGCTCAAAACAGCAAACCAATATCTGAAGGGGGCTACAAGGATGCTGGAGAGGTGCTCTTCATCAAGGACTGTAGCAATAGGACAAGGGGTGATGGGTTCAAACTGAAACAGGGGAAGTTCGGGTTGTAGATAAGGAAGAAGTTCTTCACTGTGAGGGTGCTGAGGTACTGGCACAGGGTGCCCAAAGTTGTGAATGCTCCATCCCTGGAAGTGTTCAAGGCCAGACTGGACAGAGCCTTGGGTGACATGATCTAGTGTGAGGTGTCCCTGCCCATGTCAGGGGGGTTGAAACTGGATGATCTTAAGGTTCTCTTCAACCCAAACCATTCTATGTTTCTATGATTCATGCAGTTTTGATATATGCTTGCTTCAGGAGGTTTCCTTAGGTAAGCCACAACAGCCCTGTCCTTAGCAAAGCCTGGCAGGATTCATCAGAAACTAGAAGCTACTTTCTGGCTCACAGAGACAACCACATCCCTCTTTGATGCTGCCTCAAATATTAATAAGGAAACCAGCAACTGGCTGAGGTTCTTCCTGACTCGTCTCTCATCCCACATCTGTGTACTTAGGACTATACTGAACTTGGCAAGAGACCAGTAACGGACGAGTAGGTGTTGTTTAGGGTCCTCCTTTAGGCAACCTGTAGAGGTTAAGAATGGCACTTAGTTGGGCATATTTCTGTTCGGCCTGTTAGGCTCTGCATAACATCCTCCTGCCAATAGCTCTAGAAATGGGTTACAGTGAAGAAGCTGTTGTCTGCCAGAAGGGTTTGCTGGGGAACATGAGTGAAGAGAGATAGTAGTCCTGTTTATGTGAGCTGAAACAGGAGCTGAAGAGGTTTAAATCCTCTGGATAATCAAAATTAGATTAAATTCTTGGGGTAGGACCCTGTTCAAAAGAATCTTAATTATAATGAAATGCTATGCTCTAAAAGCATTTTCTTACAAGGCTCTTTTATCATGGAAGACCCCTAAGTCACAAGTGGCATGTGGTTTTCTCCAGGATGGGATGTCACGAATGCATGATAAACCTTGCTCATGAGACAGATTATTTTCTAGCTGAATAGAGGGGAAGCAGGACAAGCAGAAAGAGACTGCGGTTTAGCTGGGACACACAGGCTTATCCTTCACTGCTTTCACTGCCTATAGATCAAGTCACCAGGTAGCTCCACAGTATCAAATGCATGAGAGTCAAAGAGAAATCACAAGCAGACATGGAGTACCCTTGCCCACAGGGCAATGGAACCTGCCTGGCAAATTTAACCTCTTTCTGCTTCTAGAGGGGTGTTCTTAGGAAGGTAGACAGATACCAAACATACCTCACTGAGAATCACAGAATGGACTGGGTTGGAAGGGACCTTCAAAGCTCACCTAGTTTCAACCCCCCTGCAATGAGCCCGGACATCTTCAGCTAGACCAGGTTGCCCAGAACCACATCCAGCCTGGCTTTGAATGTCTCCAGGGACGGCCATGCACCACCTCTCTGGGCAACCTGCGCCAGTGGTTTACCATCCTCACTGTAGAGAATTTGTTCTTCACATCCTCCCGAATCTCACCTCTTTTAGTTTAAAACAATCACTCCTTGTCCTATTGCAACAGCCCCTGTTAAAAAGTCTCTCCCCATCTTTCTTACAGGCTCCTTTTAAGAGCAGGAAAACCTCAATAAGATCTGCCTGGAGCCTTCTTCATGTTGAACAACCCTAACACTCTCAGGCTTTCCTCCAGGAGATGTACTTCATCCCTCTAACCACTTACGTGGCCCTCCTCTGGACACTCTCCAACAGGTCCATGCCTTTCCTGTAGTGAGGACTTCAGAGTTGGATGCAGGACTGCAGGTAGGGTCTCACCAAAGCAGTTTAGAGGGGTGAGGAACTTCACTTGTTCTGTTCACACTCCTTTGGATGCAGCCCAAGATACAATTAGCAAGTGCACATTGCCAGGTCATGTCCAGTCTTTCATCCATCAGTACCTCCAAGTCCTTCCCTTCAGAGGTACTCTCAATCCCTTCATCCCCCAGCCTGAACTGAAACCAGGGGACTTGATAAACTGTGAGACCAGACAGGAAAACCAGTGATTCCAATTCACACTAAAGCCTTCTTACTCTGCCCAGTGCAGTAAAATAGACATAGAAATGGTGTAAATATGATAAACATCCACCCCAGTCAACCTCTTTCCTGTTATCCAGAGCAGGGTAAAGTGACCTCACTGCAATAAAGAATGGCTTGACTTAGGACACTGAACACCAAAGATAACTCATCTCTTCCCCTCCTTCTTTTGTACCTACACATCTTGTCAGCTTCTTGTTCAACTAATCCACAGTTCCTGGTCCTCTGCTTTTACAAGGCATCTGCCTTTACAAGTCTGGTTGATGCACTAATAGACCAATGTTGTGCCTCCATTAAAGCAGGTCTCAGCGATGCCCACTTTAGAAAGCCGTGCTCCAAACTGGTTTCTTCCATGGTCCAAATCAGACTTGTCACCTCTCCCTTCAGTGGTTTGGAGCAGCCAGTGCTTGTTTACAAAGTCTCAGCAGTTTTGCTTTGTTTCAAGCAGGCTCTCCTTGTGAGTGCATCAGTTCCACTTGGCTGCACAATGTGACTGCTGGGAACTGAGACAATCCTTTCAGAACACTGTTTCTCCATCTCTTTCTCCCTGAAGCACCTTCTGGGTAGAAGGAGGAGAAAGGAGCAAATGCTGTTAGATCAAACAGCACACAGTCATTTGCAAACTGGCCTCAAGAACGGCTCACTGTCCAGAGTGACCGGAGGTATTCAAACCCCTGCTTGGCAACAAATAGCTTAAAGGAAAGGACATTTTCTTCTTTAGAGAAATCAGTGATAACTCCAAGTCAGATGCTTGCACAGACAGCAATGCTCCCTGTCCCTAGGTGAAAGTTTCATCTTCCCTGTTTAAGGAGCGCTTGAACCAAGGCACAGAAAATACAAGGACTTCCCCCTAAATCCCATAGGCTTTGTCACTAACACTTGAACAGAAACCCCATCTCCTAATCTCTGCCTCATCCTCATTGTTCCACATGTCTCTTTTTACACTGTCTTTATAAAGGCACCATCACACTGCACATTTGATGTGTTGGCACTGGCAAGGTCAATGGCTCCCAATCTCATGTCTCACATGTTCTTTACACTTGTCTTTAAAGGAGAAAGGAAAAAAACTCAGCAAAAAGCAAGGATTCAAATATTGCATTCAACACAGTGACCAGTAACAACAGGCATATCTTTGTCATCTCTGGCTATCTGTGTTGCGCTGCAGGCATGCCCTACCAGTACATGGGGACCCCAGTGTGAGCAACAAGCCATGTCACCTTCCTAAGACAAAGCAGTATTTGGGCTGTGTACATTGACTCTCCTCCACCACAGGAGTTCAGGTATAGCCTCATCACAGGACCATGTTAGATCTGCTGGTCTGAAAGAGAAGAAACTCTCAATGCTTACAAAAGTGGATGGTTGGAAACTACATGACATAATCTTAGGAACTGGTGTCAACGAGAACAACTCATGGAAGCAGCGGTGTGGAAGGGAAGGATATGGCAGGAGATATCAGAAACTCCCTAAAGTTCAAGGGAGCACTAATGAAGAGAGGAAATATGTCAAGAGCCAAAGTAAAAAAGCATCAGAACCCACAGCTGTAGGTTGGGGACCTAGTTTGTTTTGAAAGGCTGTCCGCTTCCGCTGTCTTAAGGACTATTAATTAGCCATGGGGAGAGCACCAGTGAACATACTGACCAAGTTTTGACTATTGTCTACAGAAGAACAAAAACTGATACAAATGCTTTGGGAAAAGGGGATATGGCTGGAAACTGACTTAGCTCTGCTCTGTGGCACTGAGACATACTCTGTCTCACTGAGACGTCTGTCTCCATCCTTCCCATTTCCTCTCACCAAGTACTTCAGAAAACCTCAGAAAACTGGTCTCCTTTTGTTCCCTCTGGCAGCCTGTGTTTCCTCTTTATTCACAACCACTGTAATAGTGTTATTTCCATAACAACAGACTGCGAGATCAGAGAGCTGCACATGATGGGTTGGAAAAGGAAATCAGCCAGGTAGACAGGCTTTAACCTCTCAACGTTTCTTGTGTGATGGATGGGACTTCTCTGGAGATGCAACACCTATGTTACCCCATGAAATGTCACTGAAGCAACAACAGCATGCTCTAATCAGGACTCCAGCTCATGCTCACGTATACCTCAGGAGTGGGACAATAAGCATCTGATCACAGGGGTCAATGAGGAGATGGACTCTGCCATGTACAAAGGCGCCTGTTTATCAAGCCCTTTCTGCATGCACCAAATGTTAAGCGTATGCTTTGAATTGTGCCACACTGAAGCCAATTGTCCTTACATGAAAGGGGAAGCAGGTCAGAAAGTAGCAAAGAGCCTCTTTCTCTGGAGTGACAAGGCAAGATTTGAGATGGGAGCTGGCAGGAGCAGCACACACCCCTGAGCAGAAGCACCCACCCCAGCTCAGTGGGCTGCAGAGCATCAATGCTCTTTAAGGGAATGGTAAATGACAGGAGAGGATGTCACCTTTTGAAGGGAAAGTGACCTCAGTTCTCCCACTATCATTTTGTCCCTTTCTATTCAAGGCTTTCAAACCACTTTACATTGCCACTGATGGAGAAGGGAAAAGACATATTGGCAAGAGCAATCACCAGCCCCTGGGACAGGCAAAGAGCACTGATGAACAGAGGAGAACATGCAAAGAGCTGAATTAAAACGTGCCATAATTCACAGAGAGAAAGAGGGGAGTTATTTTGTTCTCAAAAGCTGTCCATCTCCCATGGAGCGAGCAGAAGCAGTTGTCACTACTCTATGAGCAGAGACAGGAGGTGCTGAGGGCTACGTCCTGACTTGTCTGTAGCCACGCAGGGCAGACACATGTAGGAAGCACAGACCAGCTGGCTATGACCCTCCTTCACCTTACTACTGAACATGGACAGAAAGACATCCTGTGAATAGATAGATCAGGCAGAGCGGCTTGGCTGACAAACTGTCACTAAAGCAAGCACGGATATGGCTCTAAAAAACAATGGTCACAGCAGCAAGTGCTCCTGGCTCTAAGGTGCAACCACATGATACCAGCATTCATGTAGCAGGGGCTGGGCACAGCGGGCACATTGGGACTTCAACCAAGGTTGCTCCCCATGACATTGGCCAGCAGAGAACCATGGATTGCTCTTGAGCAAGTTAGCAGTAGCATTTGGTTAAGGGTTGGAATTGATAATATTACAGAATCATAGAATAGTTAGGGTTGGAAAGGATCTTAAGATTACCCAGTTCTAACATCCTGTCATGGGCAGGAATGCCTCACACTAAACCATGTCACCCAAGGCTCTGTCCAGTCTGGCCTTGAACACTGCCAGGGATGGAGCATTTACCACTTCTCTGGGCACCCTGTGCCAGGGCCTCAGCACCCTCACAGGGAAGAACTTCTTCCTTATCTCCAACCTGAACTTCCCCTGTTTCAGTCTGAACCCATCATCCCCTGTCCTATCATTACAGTCCCTGATGAAGAGTCCCTCTCCAGCATCCATGTAGCGCCTTCAGACACTGGAAGCTACTCTGAGTTCTCCACTCAGCCTCCCCTTCTCCAGGCTCGTCAGGCCCAATGTTCTCAGCCTGTGTCCATACAGGAGGTCCCTGATCACCCTCGTGGCCTCCTCTGAACTTGCTTCAAAAGCTCTATGTCCTTCAGGGGTTTTGTACCCTAAATGATTTTGTGCCTCATGCAACAGGCTGTGGCTGTGCTTAACACAGGAGCAAAACAGACCATTTTTCATCCTAATGTATTCCCAAAAGGAGTTTTTCTCAGCAAATGCCAACCGCTTGCAATTAGCTTGAAAAGGAAAGGGATCTCTAAGATGCATCCAGTCAGAGATGACTGGCTATTTTGTGGCTTTTATTTAGGGCCTGGATACAAGGGAGGGAGGGAGGGGTGTTTTTAATAACTAATTAGATAACTTTCTCAAGCAGTCATTAAAATCTGCTAATTATATCCAATGGTCTGAGTAAGAAGAAGAAATTCTCTCCCTTTGGATTATTCCTGTGCTGGTGCTAAATCTTCAAGGCCAACAAGTTGTCACTTCCAAACTTTGAAAATCAGCCCTAGAAATTAACCTGACATTGGGATTTTCATTACATCATTCCTGCCTTGCAAATGCTTCTTGGGAGATCAGAGGTTAGTGGGTTTCCTGATGAGCTACAGCCAAAAGAGATGCATTTAAATGACAAGTGATAAAGGTTATAAGGGTTATTGGTCTTTGTGTCAGGGTTTAACATGGGTCTGGAAGAGCAGGTGAAAGAACAGGCATGGTGATGGACCTTGGCAGCCCTTGCACTAGCTCCAGTGTCTGCTGGAGACCAGCTCAGCCCATTCAAGCTGTGTTTCTGTGATACAAGAGTAGCTGGGTGGTTTCATTCCAGGGTCAATATTATCCCAATAAGATCCAAGAAGATGGATACCCACCACCATACCTACAAGAGATACCTGCTGTGGTATCAGCTCTTAGCAAGGGCTCTTTTAAGCAGCGCTTAGCCACAGACAGCTTGTAAATTATCTGGAATTATATATATATATATACACACACAAAATCTAGAATTACATATGTGTGTGTGTATATACATAATCTAGCTATAATAATATTGCTTTAGTGCTTAGCATGTGGCATCATGGATACAGCTCTCCTGTGCTGCTCATGGTAGTATTGACCTGTGCAGGTCAGTTACAGCCATTCAGACTCCTTGGAAATATTGATGCAGAGCCTCTTGGAGATGGTTTTGAGCCATTATTTTGCATCAGTCATTCAATATACCTTCATCACATGAAGGATTTCCCTTTCAAGAGCAGTGTTTGTAGAAGTCAGTACTTTAATGCTTAAGGCACTTCTGTGAGACATCAGCTGAGCATCAGGAAGTTCGTGCCAGCATTTGCAGATGAGCCTCCTTCATTGCCTAGATTTTGGATCATAAAAAGCCAAAAGGCTTTGAACCTCAAGGTTATTACATCAGCTGAAATCCCTTATGATGGAGAAAAGGAACATCCCCATCTGTGCACCCCAGAGCTGAGAGCCCTCCACGATGCCCTTCAGACACAGAGGATTGCATCATTGAGCTAATGGAGGGTTATTCAAATCTCTATCAGCACATGAAAAAATCAACTCAGGCCCAGTGAGGAGCAGGGCTGGATATCAAACCCTGGTGCATGCATTGCCTCATTAGCTTACACCTACAGACAGCTCTGAATGCTCGTTTTAAAGGTTGCAGCTCCTTTGCCAGCAGTTACAATGACTTGGTAAGGAAAGACAAAGAAGAAAGTCACTATTGGCCAGGGAACAACTGTATGGATTTACAGGATGGAGTTGAGACCAACCTATGAGGGTTGCAGGACCATTAGCAATCAGCTTGGGGCCTTGGAAGCAAAACACAGACTATGTGGCAGATTGTTAGAATCTTCCACAAGGACAAACAGAGGCAGCAAAGCTTATTCATCACAAAAACTAGCATTTTGACGTCAACTCAAAGAGAAAAGCATTAAAACAAGCAAGCAAATGAAACATTGCCCTGAAATAAAAACACTTAGAATTTGCAGTGTGTAAAATGAGTTGCAGATACCCAGACAACTTGGGAATTCAGGTAAAGAGAACAAAAGCAAGGTCCTACTTAGGAACCTGGTTGGAAGAGAGGAGCTGGTTTCCCAACTCTGAAGAAAATTGCTTTGTATTTTCTTACGAGCAGAAGTCAAGACATTGATCTTTCTCACAACCGAGAACTGACTCTCCCCATTATCTTTGAATGGTTTGGGTTGGAAAGGACCTTAAGATCATCCAGTTCCAACCCCTTGCCATGGACAGGGACACCTCACACTAAACTATGTCACTCAAAGCTCTGTCCAACCTGGCCTTGAACATTGCCAGGGATGGGGCAGCCACAGCCTCTCTGGGCACCTTCTGCCAGTACGTCAGCACCCTCACAGTAAAGAACTTCTTCCTTATATCTAACCTGAACTTCTCCTGTTTAAGTTCAAACCCATTCCCCCTTGTCCTGTCACTACAGTCCCTAATGAGGGGTTCCTTTCCTCCATAGCCTGTTTGCTGCACTGAAGCAAAGAAAAAAGAGGGAAATCAACTTTAGTGCTGCTTTCTGCAGAAGGAAGCAAGATATGCAGCGAGCTCAGAGGGACAATGGACGCAGAGGAGCTTTAACTATGAAAGACGATCCCAGCCATAAAGCAAGTAGAGGGATGGAGGGACAGAAGAGCAGTGCAAGGGTGCCTCAACATGGGTGCTGGTGCAGGTGAACTGCTTTCTGCTTAAAGCCCTTTATTCTAGGCTGAGCCTGGAGTGTAATTCAGCCTCCTTCATTAAGGTCCATCACTGCTTCTGAAGTGAGAATGACCCAGAAGAGCCCTTTAGGTCTCTGGACTTTCTAAATGGGTTGGTAAGAAGAGGAAGGGAAAGGGCTTGTTGAATTCTTCCACTCTTTTCTTTTAAATACTCACTCAACCTGCAGGCTGAGAAAACAATAGAAAAATATAGACTCCATTAAGCTACTTAGAAGAAAAATCACTGCCTCTGGATCATTGAAGGCTGCCAATTTTCTGCCAGTCTCACTCTATTTGTTCTAGTCTAAGAAAGAAAAGAGAAGAAAGGGGAGGGAAAAGGAAGGACTAATAAGAGGAGAAAAACAACTGTGTGAAACACGCTGAAATAACATGAGTTGCTCTGATTGTATTTCCCGACAGAGAGTCCTTGGATCGTGTTCTGTGGAAGAGAGAAGAGCCTAATGCAAATACGTAATGAAAGCAAAGCAAATACGCACCTTATCCCCTCCTCCAAAATAATAGATTAAATCATTCCTGGAAATGGAGGGAGAATAATTTGTCTCTTTATGAGCTACATGTTCCTGGAGATAGTTATTTGGAACTGGGAGAGAACTGAGACTTCCTCCCCATTCACACCAGCTCCCTCAGCTCCTCTGGTAGATGAGGATTCTTCTTATATCCTCACATTGACACTAGCCTCTGTATCCCATTGCTATGTGATGTTGTGGTCCTAGCTTAGTGCTTGGTGCAAGGGAAAACATCCTCCTTAACACCACATTTCCAAGTGGAACATCCACTAATGACCATCTACTAATGGCTTGAGGATGGTCTTCTGCAGTAGTGTTAGGTGGTCTTCCCTGTTTGTCGGAGATGAGACCTTCTTGGCAGGGTCTTACGTAGCACAGACATGCCACTGTGTACAGAGCTGCCACGTACCCCAAAAGACAATGATCTGCCTATATATAGTCCAGAGAACAGTGACAAAACTGATCAAGGTCATGGCAAAAATCTGCTCATGAAGAAGGATTAGCAAGGGCTCTGAGACCGTATGTTTCAGAGAAGAGATAAATGTGAAAGAATGATAAAAGTATATTAGAAAATGATAGAGGGATCTTTTGTTCTTTAGGCCTCGTAACACAAGAAAAAGGACAATTTCACAAGAAAAATGGAATTAAAAATGGGAAGCTGATAAAAGGACCTGGTTTTCCTCTGTGCTGTAACATCATGGGAACTTTTGGGGCAAAGAGCCTACTAAGCCAAAGGAAGAAGGTGGTGTATTCACGCAGCCTACAATAACTACAATTACTCTAACTACAATAGGGCAATAGTCAATAAGACACCCTATATGAATATACCTGGTCAGCCATCTATTTGTGCACCTCTCAGCACCGAGCAAACCCAGGATCCATTCAGGAGATAGCAAAGGTGCTCCTTCAACCTCTGACAAAACCAAGTTCCAACTCTTAAGGTTAATGCAAAAGCAAATCCTTTGCCCAGACCCGCAGCAGCAGCCCATGGTGCTACACATCTGGTAGAGTGGCACACAGGGCAGCATTTGCTAGGAGCTGTGATTTATCTGCTCCCCATTCCCTCACTCCGGTACCATCAGAGCTGCAGAGATTACAGGAAATAGAGAACTGTGCCAGGGGACATATCCAACCTGCAATTCAGCCATCAAACCATTCCCTAACCCATGGTATAGCTCTCAGATGGGACTGGATCACAGCCTGTACGAGACACCTTATTTCCTGAATCTTCTCCTGCCTGATGGTGTGTTTCCAGCACAGAAGAGCCCATCTCCCTCTGTGAGCCAGTAGGGACAGTGACTGCTGGCATTACATGCCAGAAAACACGTAATAAATTGTACAGGGTTGCAAAAGGGTAAGTTCTGCAACCCTGGATGGAGATGAATGTGCACCAAAGAGTCAGCTACCATCAATGCCTATCCTTTGGCTGATGCAAGGATGCTTTTTGTTTTAATTCCCCTCACAGGGAAAAATTCTTCCTCATGACTCCACTCTGGCAGGTCAAAGACATTCCCCCTTGTCCTGTCCCTATAGCCCCTTGTAAAAAATCCCTCTCCAGATTTCTTGTAGCCCCCTTTATGTATTGGAAGGCTCCTTCTAGTTCTACCCAGGCATTGATTTCTGCCATTTGGAAACAGATCATTGCAGTGACCTATCCCCCCTGTAACATGTCACCACAGGAGTTCACAAGTTGCCTACCCTCCTTAGCCTTCAGCCTCTATTTATCTCCAGGCAAGGACTGGATGATTTCCCATAGGAACCAGAGGGAATAAAGAAGGGAGGTAGGTGGCCACCCTGCTGTCTTTCATCTCTAAACTTCCACTGTTTTCCAGCTGCTCCTTCTGCCTATTCCTTATTCACTCCTGCCCAGAGGTGCCTGGACATCACTACAGCTCAAAACCCTCCAATCCCTATACAAGCCAGAGAGGAGCTACCCTGCCTGCAGCCTCCAGCCCAGTCCTTACAGCCCCATCTTCCTCTTCTCACTCAGCACACAGTAGTAAAGAAACCTCCAATGTGATACTGAGGGCAAGCCTCAGGCGGTGTTTCTCCACTCCATCCAGGACAGCCTCAAACAGAAGTCAGAGTCTGGAGCCAGGCGGGATGACGCTGGCAGCAGCCCTCAGGCATGCAAAGAAGTCAGTGAGGGTGGAAAAACAGCAGAACAGGCTTGGGTTTGGAATAGGAGAAGGCAGCTCTGATAAATTCTTCCTCCTCCCTCAAATGCTCCTGCTCAGCCAGTGACTCCCCAAGCTGACAGCACTGTCAGGACACAGGGCCCCAGATGGAGATAAAGCACCCAAAGCCTGGGGTGAGGAGAGTAAATCAGTGCCAGCATCCAGGGGTGACCCAAAGCCTCCTCCAGTGCCTGGCACTGATCCCATATGGATGAATGGGGTCTGCTCTCTATAGGGGTTTCTCATGTCCCATACCCTACCCCTGCTCATCACAGTGGTCATGATACTGCTGCTGTTTGTGGCCCCACTCAGAGGGATGCCATTTCACCCCAGAGACATCTGCTCTCTCCCCTCTGCCATGAGAAACCAATGCTCAGGCTTCACGCCCGGAAGATCAGGGTTTGTTTTGGCCTTCTCTAGACACAAATAATAGCAGCAGTGCTCCGATTCCCTCTCCCCACTGTGCTGGCAAAAGAGAGCTGTAAGAGCAGAGGGTTATTAGCCCAAGTCTCTGCTCAACCCCCAAAGGCCTCTGTGATGCACATCATCGCAAGAAACCCTCAGCCACATAGGGAGGGTGCAGTGCATGAACAGCAGCAGGCATTTGCACATAGAATGAGAGTCAATGTCACAACTTGCTTCTGGTGAGCTGCATCCCGCAGTTCCCATGAAACCAGCTGCCAAATATAAAGAAATCTCATTGCAATATCCCAAACCCAGTTCCATCCTTCTGCCCTGAGCAGTCCCCCCCAATGCAAGAAGCCCAATTCCCCCCCTTTTC
>JANRGW010029963.1:0-30473 GCA_024733675.1 Psilopsiagon aymara
TATGGGCCTGCCCTATCTGAACCCATCACACTCAGTTCTCAAGTGACACACTGGGGAGGGAGGGGGGGTGTCTAATTTTAGCCCCTGAATGGATCTGTGCTGGAGCTGAGCTCTCTGCCCCCGTGAAGGGTACAGCATCATGTTGTGCTGGGAGGATTTTCCTGCATGGCTCTTTGAATGGCTCCATCACCGGCTCAGGTTGTGGTACAGGTAGGATGCAGCCTTGTGATCTCTCTGCTTCTTCTCCTGCTGCTGGATGCCCTATGGTGGTTTTGGGCTCTGTTGCATCTCCCTCCCCAGTGCCACGGGCATGGCTTGTTGCAGTGTCCTTGTCTGGACTGTGTTTCATGCCACCTTCATGTGTGATGCTGTGGCAGCAGGAATGCTTTAGAGTGTAAATCCCCCACATTTTAAAATGGGTTGTAGGCAAAAGCAGAAAGAAGGAAAGGGGTATGGGAAGTGCAGTGCTGCTGTGCTCGGGAGTAGAGGCAAACCTGCGGGGGGTAGTAGTGGTCTCTCTCAGTGCTGGCTGGGCTGTGATCCAGCGCGGCGATGCTGGTCCTGCTGATTCTGTTCTTGCCTGCCACTGACTTCAGTTGCAAATGAGTGAGGATGAGGGAATGCAGGGCAGGAACCTGGGGACAAAGGGTTAGGGGCTTACATCTGCTGATAGTGGTGCTCCCTCCTCATGCCCTGCTCCCTCTGTCCCCATCCCTTGCTCTCCCGCTGCAGGCATGGATGACTTCGAGTACAGCATCCATTTGAACGACAGGGACTGGGCTGAGTTCTTCTTGGCAGCGGAGGAGTGCAACCTCGTCCCGGCCTCGCTGGCCACGGCGGAGGAGCAGAGCCTCAGTGACATTGAACAAGGGGACGGCGTGCCGGGCAGCACGGCCGGGCCGATCGCAGCCAGGGAGGGCAGCAGGCCAGGGCCTGGCACGGGCAGCTCTGCCCCACGTGGGGTGACCGGAGACGCCTCTCCGTGCTGCCCGGCCGGTGGGCACCTCTCCGCGCCGGAGCTCCTCTCGGGCAGCGAGGGCGAAGCGGCCGTGGGCTCTGTTGGCAGGTTCCTGCGTGCGAGCGGCGAGGCCGGCTGCCCTTCCTCCGCTCCAATGCCCAGTGTGCAGGGCAGACAGCCCCCCTGCCCTCCCGCAGGCGCCGCTGCCAGCCCGGCCGGTGGCACAGGGCAGGACGCAGCAGCACCGCAGCCGGAGAAAGGAGCAGCCAGGGGTAGCCCGGCTATGGAGCATCCCGGCAACCCGGCTGGAGGGGATGCAGGAGGGGCTGCGGGACAGGGCAGCTCCCCCGCAGTGCCTGCTTCCCCAGGGAGATCAGCAAGGAAAGGTCTTAGCAGCGCTACCCGCTTGGAACCAGGACCACGGGGACCGCAGCGTGAACCCCCCCTGAGTCCAGCGCTGGAGACAGCACCCAAAGCACCCGTGTCCCCAGCACGGGAGGAGGCGAGTGGGGACAGAGCCGGCTCCGAGCGCTGCTCCCCGGCTGGATCCCCGGAGGTGGTGAGGCCCAAGGTGCCAGGGCAGACGAGGAAGAGCCGGCGGCAGCGTGGAGCCAGTGCCACCGAGGCAGCGCCCGGGGACAAGGACCCGGTGGGGGCTGCAGGACAGGGGGCTGCGGTGCCCATGAAGGCACCTTTAAGCTCTCCGCTCTCCTCGAGGAAGAGTAAAGGGAAGGAGAAGGCAGGCAAGCCGGCCCCTGTGAGGATGGGGAGTGAGGAGGCGGTGGAGAGCAAAAAGCCGGTGCCCGGCTCTGGTGTGGATGAGGGTGATCTGGCTGCAAGCTTATCCCCAAAGCAGAAGGTGAAGGAGAAGGCAGCCAAGCCGGCTCCTGTGAGGCTGGGGAGTGAAGAAGAAGCAGAGAACAAGTGGCCAGTGCCCAGCCCCGGTGTGGATGAGGGTGATGTGGCTGTGAGCACCCCCTTGAAGCAGAAGGTGAAGGAATCAACCCCTAAACCAGCTCCTGTGAGGCTGGGCAGTGAGGAAGCAGTGGAGAACAAGCAGCCGGTGCCCAGCCCTGGTGTGAATGAGGGGGATCCGGCTGCGAGCGCATCCCCAAAGCAGAGGGTGAAGGAGCCAGCAGCCAAGCCAGCTCCTGTCAGGTTGGGGAGCGAGGAGGCAGTGGAGAGCAAGCGGCCGGTGCCCAGTCCTGATGTGGATGAAGGTGGTCCAGCCGTGAGCACGCTTCCAAAGCAGAAGGTGAAGGAGCCGGCGGCACAGCCCCTGGGGAAGGTGAAGGCCACCAAGCAACCAAAGGCAGGGCAGGCTGGTGGCTTGGGTGTAAGTGGCACTGTGATCCCAGATGGTGCCGGAGATTCCAGCAGAGCCGCAGCTCCGTCAGGAGGGGCATGCCAGGAAGAGCCCCTCCATCCCAAGAGTGTGGTGGCTTTTGGAGGGGATGCTGCAGACAGAGCTCGTGTGGAGCCTGCAGCTGAGGTCCCCAGGGAGCTGGGCCCCCCTTGCTTTGAAGCTGGGACCTTTGCAGGGACAAACACCTTGGATGTGACTTGGCCTGAGATGTACGACTATTTGTTCTGTGACTCCCAAGAGGAAGAAGAAGGAACATGGAACTCAGTGGAGGGGGGTAAAACACTGGAAAGGGAAATCTCCTTGCCTGAACTCTATGAGTATTTTTTCAATGAACCAGAAGGAAAGAGGAAAAAAGTCAAGAGTAAAGACAGGAAGAGAAAGAAGTTCAGCAGTTTGGACCACACTGAGCTGCAAAATGAGGATCCTGACTTGGATCCAGTCAAAGACTCTGTGGTTATCTCAGTCCCTGAGGTGTACGAACACTTCTTTGTGGATGGGCCTGGGAACAGGGTGGGCTGGAGAGGGATTTTCTCAATCGCTCCCACCTCCGAGGTGAAGAAAGCTGTGGGGGCTTTGAAGACCCTCGTGCAAAGGCATCTCGTCAGACGCCAAGTCCCAGCACCCCAGGCTCTTGTGCGGAGAGGATCCGGGGAGAATCTCCCCCTCGTCCCTCTAGGTCCACTGGGAAGAAGCGAGGCACAGTCTGACTTGGACATGGCCCTTGCACTGAGAGGTAAAGCGTTGTTACCCCTGCCCGACAGCCCCATAGAGATGTGCCTCTGCCTTGTGTGGTCCCTTCCCCACCTCCCAGCCCTGCCCTGCTGCAGTCATCTCCACTTCAGCCACAGTGGCATTGAGACCACCATACAGATGGGGCATTTAGGTGGGCTGGTGTAGCTGGTCAGATCACACCCCTGGCATGTTAACCCTGCCACATGCCAGCACTGGGTTTTAGCATGGAAAATGTGCCTAAAGCCACCACCATTGTGGAATCATCATGGAATGGTTTGGGTTGGAAAGACCTTACAACCAGTTCCACCCAGGGGCACCTTCCACAGGAGCAGGCTGCTCCAAGCCCCTGTGTCCAACCTGGCCTTGAGCACTGCAGGGATGGGGCTGCCACAGCTTCTCTGGGCACCCCGTGCCAGCGCCTCAGCACCCTCACAGGGAAGAGCTTTATAATATCTCAATTTTCCCCTCTGTCAGGTTAAGGCCATCCCCCTTGGCCTATCACTGCATGCCATTATCAAAAGTCCCTCTCCAGGTTTCTTGTAGGCCCCTTTAGGTATTGGAAACCATGTAGGTTACCAGGTCCCACTGGACATGCCGTGTCACATTGTCTGTCTCTTGTGATGCTTACACTGTCCCTATGCCAAGCGAGTGCTGCTGGCTGGCTTCCAGTACTGCAGGAGGCATGGACAGGGAATCTGGGTATATTCTATGCATACCTTACTTTGGTCTCCATGAACTCCAGTCCTGGGGCAGGACAGCATGCATGCAACAACCTGAAACTCAGCCTGGCCTGAAGTCTCTGTCCTAGGTAATCCACTTCTTCCCCTGAATGGATATAACTTACTGTGGATCTGGTCTATATTTTTACACTCTGGCCAAGGAAAACTTCCTGAAGCAATTAGCTGTGTTAAATATGGTTGGGTTTATTGCAAGGTCAGGTAGAGATAGGAATCCCCCACCCCTCCAACTGCCTGCAGAACCACACAGCTGTGTCTCTGATGAGTGAATAGAAGGCAGAGCATCAAAATCCTTCTGTACCAAAGAACTCATGCCCCTGAGATAAGGCAATTGCTGCTGAACTGCTGTCCTGTTAAGGCTGCCAATGGAGCTAATATTGGTGGGGGAAATGGTGTGCACAGAGTGGAACATGTCCAAGGCTTCCAGCTGAAAAGGTGGCAGGAACTATAAAACATGCTAGCTTGAAAAACACCCTCCCGAGACCTCAGAGGTCACCTGAACATTGACTGTTATGGGATGCAGGTAAGAGAAACAGGGATAAAGTGAGAACAAGCCTGACCCACCAGCACAATATATTTATCTTAAAGCTTATATGATGCTTAGAGGCACAGTGCCTCCTAGGTAATATTAAAACCAAACAATGAATGAGTCATCCCAAATGGTGCCTCAAAATAGAGCTTCTGGCCTATTTGCACAGAGGCAAACGCCTTTGCCATGGTGTAGCTAATTAATAAGCCAGTTTTAATTAAAAACCTGATCAAATAAACATAGGAGCGAAAGGACCCCTATGTCTCCAAGTTGTGTCAGATAGGAGCTCCAGCAGAGAAAGACATGCAGAGCACTAAGGGCTCTCTCCTGCTGCAGAGAGATGCTGAGCACTGCTGCTTCTTGGTGGTATCTGTGTTGTCCTAGAGCTGCATGTGTATCGGGACACGGATGGGGACCTTGCCCAGAGGAGACCCACTGTGTTGGCGGCCACTGCAGGAATTGTGTTCTCCTAAATCCAGCCCCACTTCCAGGCTGGGAAGATACTCAGGGAGGTGGTGATGCAGTGAGAGGTGCTGGAGGCATCTTATCCACTGGTTGTGTTCCTCAGGCCCATGGGCAGCATTAACAAGTATTTGCCTTGGGTTCTTAAAGTGTAAAACTGAGAGGGGTGGAAAACGTGCCCCACTCCTTAGGAAATGTACCTGAGTCCAAAATAGACATGTTTGACTTGACCAGTGGTGAAATACCATCTTCTGAGAGGGAACATGTGTGACAAAGATGCATTTCTGGGACAGTACAAGGGACTTACTGCCACAGAGGGGCCAGAGCCTGCTGTGGCAGAGGGAGTGGTGTGGAACCTCAAACCTCCTGCTCTTCTTTTCACAGGGAACCCACAGGTTCCACTGGCGCTGACCCAAAAAGACATGTGCCTTGTCTTCTGTGCCTTTGCATCCTGGGCAGTGAAGACCTCCGACCTGCAGGCTCCAGATGCCTGGAAGACCAGTAAGTATGGTGTCCATCCTGGAGGGGTAGGGGTAGGAAGGACCTCATGGAAGATATGGCAATGAGAAAAGCAGGGATACTAACACACCTAACACTGCCTATGGGGAAATGCAGCCATTTCCCTACTTTTCCAAAGCGGTTAGTTTCTAACGCCTTCTAATTCCTATAGAACTGGCAGTCCTGATTCATAGAAGCACTTCTCTGGGCACCCTGTGCCAGCGCCTCACCACCCTCACAGGGAAGAGCTTCTGCCTAAGAGCTCATCTCAATCTCCCCTCTCTTATCTTAGTAGTCCTTTCTCCACACAAAGTGGCTGATGACTTGAACGTAGCTCTTGGACAAGTCTGTGTTTCTAGCTTTAGCTCTGCTCCATCTAGCCTCTGACAGAGACCAGTGCCAGGGTATCAGGGCAAGAGAGGCTTCTTTAGGACCCATGCTGGCTAGAAGCTCAGTCAGGACCCTCAGTATGCCTGCTTGGACTCTTTCATCTCACCTGGAACAAATGCACGTTGTTCTGAAGTGCTGTAAATGTATTACCTTTTCTCTAAACACAGCTTAGCTGAAGTGTTATCCTGGTGCACTGAGTCCTGAAGGAGCTCTGTTGGTTCCTCTCCTCTCCAGCCCCAGCATTTGAATAACTGATGGGGACAGAGGAAGCTTGGGCAACACAATTGAGCTGAGCCGTGGCCCAAGGGGTGAGGATCACTGAATGAGTAGGGAGTGGGACAGCGAACACAGCAACCCTGCCCTGGTGCTGGGTCCAAAGCCCCTGCCATGGGGTGTTAGGGTAGGATCAGGGCTTCCTGTTGCTTGTCCAGGGCAGGAATGTTCCCCACTAAGGTCACACAGGAAGCTGACACCCTGAGCTGAGAATAGCTTATTAGCTAAGGTTGCTCGGTGCGATCATCACAAGGAGCTTTTGGCCTGCTCCTTCTTACCTTCTTAGTATTATATCGTAGATATGGCCTCAGAGAGGGTGCGAAGAACAGGATATGGGCCTCGTGCCCTCGGGATTGCACAACCCAGCATGCAGTAAGCACCCAGGCAAGGAGGTGACATCCTGGCTTACACTTCTCCTGTGACCTTTTGGTTTCTATCAAGATGAATTTGCCTCTTCTATGTCCCAAAAATCAAAATCGTCTAAATTTAAACCAGGAAGTCCAAACAGAAGTAGAAAATGAAGGGGCTATCCCAAATTCCTACTGACATTTCCTACTTACCTGAGATCAGAACCATTAGATGTCCACATGAACCTGTGTATCTAACCACCACCCATCTCTACCGCACACATGAAGTCTATGTTGTTATTCCCTTAAAAACAGCTATTTCTTGTGAAATGGTAGTGTGATCCATGTGCTCAAACAATAGGATTAGGTGTGGTTGGCCAGGCTATTCAGGACTGAATGCATTTGGAACAAGTACAATGTGGTGGGGAGGAAAAGCAAAGGTAGGAATGGAGCTCTATGTCCTACAGACCAGAGTGAGCCATGTTGCTTGTGATCTTGAAGACTGGAAAAAGCTTTGGTTTGGAAGAAGCACCCATCCTCACTCTGGAAATGTGTTGGGCTCTTTTCCAGTGTTCCTGGCAACTTTTGGCACCCTTTCTGCCATCCGCTACTTCCGAAGGCAGGTCAGAGAAGGACGTCCCAGGACCTAGTCTCAACGCACACCAGCGATGCTTCCCGAGGACAGGCGAGGACATTTGGATGCAGAAGCTGGGGACTTTGTTCTTGGGCAAGTGTGAAAAGCCTGGATCCCAGCACCAAGAATTCTCTGGACCCATCCCTAAAGGGGACAGGATGTCACAGGAAGCAGGATCCTTCTGGTGACAGTCATTTACAGTACGGTAGGCAGTTTGTACCTGTATTGGACAGAAGAGGAGCCCAGCGTGGGCTGGCTCTGGTCTTTCTTTGCACACTTCTTGCATACTTGTGCTATCTCCTAGGAGTAGTCACAGTGTCTGTTCCAGGGCGCCGTTTGTCCATCCTCCCTGCTGAAGTCACCTGGTGGCAAAGGAAGGCACCGAGGAGGTGGATGGAGGGGAGAGCAAAAGAAACCAGGAAAGTGCTTTGTTCCTATGAAAGAACTGGGTTATCTGTGGAGGAGGAGAGGAGAGAGCTTTGGGGAAGAGCTGTCTCTGTCCAAACATGGTGCTTTACTAAGCATGTGCTGGCTGTGTGTGGGTAAAGGGGGATGGAGAGGCTGCTCACTTGGCAAGGACCAGGTCCCCCATGACCGGTTTGGCTCAGGGCAGGAGGACTCATCCTCTTGGATTGCACTCAGAGAAGTCATGCTCAGTCTAACAGTTCAGGAGGCTGAGATAGGGTTTCTGTTGCATGTGGCCCTGCTGAGCCAGAGCCACGGATGTGGTGTTTGGCCCTGTGGGTGAGGAGCACCCACTGCAAGGACTCATCTCACTGCTGTAGGCAGGGAACAGGCAGGAAACCCACAGCCAAAGCCAGGGGAAGGGGTAGCAGGGGAGGGCTCTGTAGGAGCTGTGAAAGCTGGAAAGGGGCTGCAGGGGCAGCAGGGAAAGGGGCTGAGCTCAGGGAAGCCTCTGGAAAGAGCCCTCTTAAGGACAGGAGCACGTTGGAGAGGAGGAAGAGGTATGTGCACATGTTTGGCTCTGACAATCATCACATGAAGGGTCTAGATACATGACTTGGTCCTTCCACTGCTTTCCATCCTAGAGGCAAAGGTGGCTGGGAGGAGATGGGAGGGGAGGATGTGCCATGGCTGAGTGTGCAATCCTGTGGGACTGGAGAGGGCTGGAATGGACCCAGGATGGAAGATGGGGTGAAAAAGGAAAAGGAAGTGGTTCAGTTTCTTCCCTGTCTCTTGTGAACACTCAAGGGCATTATTCATGATGGTTTTTCTTCACTCCCAAGTCTGATAACAGCATGAATGTGAGATTTGTTAAGCACTTAGGGACCAGATCCACAAAGATACTGGAGGAAGTATACCTGTGTGGATCTGCCTATGCGCTTTGTAGGAGCACTGTGGCAATGTTTGTCTTATGAAGCCAGAGAGGAGAGGTTTAGCTCTTTCCTTGCAATGCAGAGTGCCATGCAATTTTAATGTGTGCAGGGCTGTGTTGAAGATGATGTATTATTGCTGATAAGAGAGCACACTGTACAATTGTACAGGGAGATATGTAGCAGTAAATAGCAAGAGAGAGATGTACATGGACTATATATGTATATGGACTATCATAGCTGTATAGCCAGTAAGAGGAGTTTGGTGGGGGAAGAGAACAGATAAATATGCTGGAAGCTTCTAATAAAGATCTATCTCATTTAATACTTTTGTGTGCATTCCTGTGTCTATAGTGTTTGTGTGTGAAACTGCTGAACGAGTGCTGAGTTTTAAAGAACATGAAATCAATCCATTATGTGATGTTGACACTAAAATGTAGGAGTTGTGCTGGTTGAGGACAGGATATGCAGGGAGATGGGCTGCTTCTCCTCTTCTCTGGCTCAGGCCCCATGCCTGCCCCTCTAAGACACATCCTGGCAGTTGCCTGTCACTAACAGCCTGCTCCAGAGAGTCCTTTGCCCTCTCCTGTCTCAGAAGCACTCAGGACTCAAGCAGAGATCAGCTCTTCCCAGCTCCTCCGGGGCTCCCTGGACACATCAGTGAGCACAAGTCAATGCACAGCAGCTTCAGCTCCTGGGTTTGGTCCATTGATGCTCATCGCCGCTGCCTTTCCCAATCCCCCAGGATGCAGCTAAGCTCTGCATGAGCAGCATCCCGGAATGCCTGGCCCTGCAGCCTCAGGCCCAGCAAACCTCACTCGGAGCAGGAGCAGGCAGAGGGGAGGCTGAAGCATTCACATATGCTCAGTTTCCCTGTTTATCCAGCCATAATCCATTAAGCACTCCCCATGTTCTCAGTGGCAGGTGGAAATCCAGCAGCCTTGGCATGGCGGGTGGGAAAAGGGGGAGCAGCTGGAGGAATCAGGCAATTTCATTCGGATGGGCTTTCCTGGGAGACAGTCCCAAAGCAGGGAAAGGTCAGAGGAGGGCAGCAGGCAGGGAAGGGGTCTCTGTGACTGCCAGCTCCTCTCTCAAGGGGCTATTGCCATCTAATTCCTCATGCAGAGTGAAGTTCCCAGGGTAAGGGACGGAGCGAAATCCCAAATGGTCCCTGCTGACTGCTGGCTTGGTTTGAATCTTCCAGATTTTGTGTTCCCTTCTCACACAAATCCGGAGAAAACGAGGGTTTCCCTTCACTTTGCTGGTGCAGGAACAGTTGATTTCCCTCCCAGACATAGAGAGTACACCGAGGCACAACACTGGCAGCTAAGAAGTGATTGTGCAGAAAGCCATTGAATTTAACAGTGAATTCAATGGTTAGAAAAGCTGCTCTGCTCTGTTTCAGTGTCTCAGCAACTGTAAAGCTGGCCTGGAGATCTCACTGGAAGTGGAAGGGGTTCTGGCCAGAAACCATAATGTTGAATACACTTCTGATGACATTAACCCCTCTAGGGGCTGGGGCAGAGCTGTGTTCTGCGATGTGGGGTATCTGCATGTACCCACGTCAGCCTGATCCTTTCTAAGCCATGCCCTTGCTTTAGGACCTCATCTTCCCTTGGGAAGAGGCTTTGTTCTCAGCCACTCCCCACAACCCAAAGTGCCAGTTCAGCTCAGTTCTTGCTCATCTCCCTTTGTGAGGCATGAGGAAGCTCAGTGAGTTGAGGGTGGGCTACAGACCTTCGCAGTGAATGTAGAGGTGCTAAATCACCGCTGAAGCGGAGTCTTCTCCTGCCACCATTGCTTGAAGGCTCTGGGCATGGTTTATGCAGGTTACCAGCTTGCTCTGCGGCTTGCAGACAGTCGGGCTGCAGTCAGAGACTACCATCAGTCTTCCCGAGCTGCACAGGAGTGGCACTGATAGGAGGCCGCAGGAAAGCTGGTTTGGGTGCATATCTGATACGATCCCAAAAGGAATCAGACCTAGGTGTTGTTGCAAGAAGCAGGAATGGTAGGCAATGCTCTGCACTCCCAGTATCCCATAGGTGAGCCATACATAGCCAAACACTGCATTTGGGGTGGGAAGAGGGTCAGGTTGTCCCTGACCACCTCTACCTGAGATAGGCACAGTGTCACCAAGGGCCTGTTTTCCCACTCTAGGGACACAGGATACATCTCACTGTCTCCATGCCCCTATCCCAGTGTTCAAAACCTCGTGCTAAGTTTCATCCCAGGAGAGTTCTGTACTCATGTCATGCTGCAGGCAGCGTGACATGCCTGTCACCTCTACCAGCCAGTGTCCTTTGCCTTTCCGTGATAATTGGTGTCTCATCCTTTACAGCTTGGGCTTGGAGATGTAAATGTGATTTGACACCTCCCCCTGCTAACACTTACTGAAGGTACCAGAGGATCCATCAGGTTAGAGGTGCATTTCATGCTCCTTTTGATCTCCCCTGGAAGAAGTGGGTGAGATGAATATTTCAGAAGATGAATGTTTTCAGCTCACTGCAGAAGCAAAAGGAAACGTTGAAGGATCTGGTTGGTGTCAGGAGCTGGAACTCTGGGAGTGTCTACCATGCTCAGCCAAGCAGCAGTGTCTCTGGTGTCCTTCAGGCAAACCTGCTTGGACTTGCCTGCAATGTCAATTGGTTTATTCGCTGACCTTTTAAGCTCTTCTGCTCTCCCTCCGTGGGGTGGTCATCTTGTATCTCACCCTGAAGGGAGGAGCCAGGAGCTCCCCATCTTTTGCAATAGCAGCAGCCACCACAATAGAAACGACCTTTTCAGGGCATCCTTGCTGTTCTCCCTTCACCAAAGAGAGTGCCAGCGCTGGAGGTGGGCCCTGTGCCATCGCACCCCGCTCCTTCGCCTTGCACGTAGCTCCCACATCTGACACCTTGCCTTGCCAAGCAGATGAAAAAGTCAGGCAGGTGCACCCTCGAGATGTGCCTCCGTATTTCATCTCGGGATATGCCATGTGCCACCCGGTCGCTGGAGCCCTGCTCCGGCAGAGGAATCGGTTCTGCCAGAGCAGCTCCTTCTGCCTGTAATAAAGCCAGAGCAAAGCATCCCTTGGCTATTTCTGAGTCACAGCCATCTCCTCCTTATACTTCAGAGTGATTTTAGAGGGCTTATGGTGCTGTGCCAGACCCAGGAGTGCCAGCACAGGGCAGAGCAGAGGAGCAGTGACCTCCCTCTCATCTGGGACTGACAGAAATACCGGTTGGGTTGTGAGAGCATGACATATTTTAGTGGATTCCCCCACCCACAGGGCAGTGAGGGAGTTGCTCATCGCACACTACAGCAAATCCTGCACATCCTCAGTGTGCTAAAGGCTCTGCTGCGGTTTCCAAGCCGGAATAGGAAGCAGGTTTGCCCAGCAGGTCCTTCTCTTACAGCGAGCCAACAGGAAGAGACACGTTCATCCCAAACGCTCACCAAGGAATTCCCAACGCTCAAGTGTCTGTGTAAATACAATGGAAAGATCCAGCACAGCAATGAGGAAGAACTGCCCTGGTGGGCTGCTCCGTGGCAGCTCCACATGGTCTCTTCTCCAACCTCCTGAAGCCAAAGGAGCAGGTCATAGGCTCCGCTTTTTTTCTTCCAATACATCTCTCTGCTGTTTATTCTTTGAGCAAGAGGTTATCCTGTGAGACTGTGGCTTGGAATTCAGAAAGCAGAGAGAAACACAGCAGCCCACGGTGTTTTGATCACTGCTCCGCTTTTCCAGCTATGGTTTCAGCGGGGGGGGACCTGATTTGAGCACTTGGAGGGAGTGAAGGGGTGGAGAGATCATTTGTCAGCGAGTGAATTGCTGGCTGCTGGTATCACCTCATGCCTTTCATCTGCCTCTGTGAATAAAGAGGCAGCTACCCTGTGACCGAGCGGAGCAGGGGGATGTGCACGGGCATGTTGGCTGCTCCAGAATGCTTTGGAGGTGACCTGGTTCAGGCTGTACTTGTGCAACAGCCGGGCTGCGAAGGATGAACACATTCTGGGGGAGATGAGAGGTGTTTTGTGTGTTTACAGGTACCACAGTTTCCATTCTAATGCAACCTGCACTGGGACATCGGGGGTCTCTTTAATGAACCCTCTATTTTAAATCCTGTCGAGGAAAAGCACAAAATGGAGAGTTTTCACGGTCATAAGACCATGATCAGAGCCTGGAAGTGGGTCTTGACCATTCTGATGCTTATGGAGCTGGTTTGGAAATGGTTTAGGGCTTGTGCACACACATAAATTGCTCTGCGTTAGTTACACCAGCCGAGCAAACCTTCTAAAGTAGGGATGGAAGAAGTGTTTCTATGGGAAGCGCTTCTTTAGACTGGAGAAGGCTTGAGGGAGACCTTGTAACTATCTTCGAACACCTGAAGTGGCTAACAAGAAAGCTGGAGAGGGACTTTTTCCAAGGGCCTGTAGGGACAGGACAAGAGGAATGGCTTTAACCTGCCAGAGGAGAGACAGAGATGAGATATTAGGAGAAAATTCCTCACTGTAAGAAGGAAACAGATTGCCCAAAGAAGTGGTGAATGCCCCATCCCTGGCAGTGCTCAAGGCCAGGTTGGACACAGGGGCTTGGAGCACCCTGCTCCAGTGGAAGGTGTCCCCGCCTGTGGCAGGGGTTGGAGCTGGAGGAGCTTTAAGTCCCTTCAACCCAAACCAGTCTGGGATCCTGTGATTCTATGATGTGCCCCATGCTGAGCAGCTCTCCCAATCCACATTGTGTGATCCCATTGACTGGCAGCAGCTACATTCATGTGCACAGCACCCTCATTTCAAAACACCACAGAGGCATAATGCAGCTTCTAAAGCAGTTCCACTCCTGCTCCCAGAGTGGCAACTTCCCTCCTCCCTGGCTACCTCTGGGCTAAATTCGTCCCGGTTTCAATGCTGCCCTTTCCACACATGGGATGCTTGTTTCTCACGCTTCCAGCGCTCCTTTGTGCACAGCTGCCATGGTCTGTTTGGCTCCTGTTGCAGGTCCTGAACTCCATCCCCGTGTCTGTGTGTCTGTGCAGCACATGTAGGGCTCAGTGTAGCTGCTTCCAGCTGCTGCCCAGCACGGAACATAGCGTTTCGGGATGGAATGTGAGCGTGCCCTTAGCATTGCACCAAGGGGGAGTGGGATTTAAAGCCGTTCCCCCTTGTCCTGTCACTGCATGCGCTTGCCATAAATCCCTCTTCAGATTCCTTATAGGTTCCTTTAGGTATTGCAAGGCTGCTATAATGTCTCCTTTGAGATGTGTGGCCAACACGTGTACTTCTTGTCTGGTTATCCAGTTACACCTCTGGGTGCAGCACAAACACCCTTTGGTTTCCACACATTAGAGCCTTCCTGCTGCAGGTTGCTGTGGGTCACTGTGGGCTGCTATGGGTCGCTATGGGCTGCGATGGGTCACTATGAGTCGCTATGGGTCGTTATGGGTTGCTATGGGTCATTATGGATTGCTATGGGTTGCTATGGGCGGCTATGGCTCACTATGGGCTGCTATGGGTCGCTATGGGCTGCTATAGGTTGCTATGGTCTGCTATGGGTCGCTATGGGATGCTATGGGTCACTGTGAGCTGCTATGGGTCACTATGGGCTGCTGTAGGTTGCTATGGGCTGCTATGGGTCGCTATGGGCTGCTATGGGTTGCTATGGGTCGCTATGGGATGCTATGGGTCACTGTGGGCTGCTATGGGTCGCTATGGGTCGTTATGGGTCACTATAGGCTGCTATGGGTCGCTATGGGCTGCTATGGGTCACTATGGGCTGCTATGGGTCGCTATGGGTCACTATAGGTCACTATAGGCTGCTATGGGTCACTATAGGCTGCTATGGATCACTATAGGCTGCTATGGGTCCCTATGGGCTGCTATGGGTCACTATGGGCTGCTATGGGTCACTATGGGCTGCTGTGGGTCACCGCCATGCACAGAACAGTGTGTTTGGAGGGTGAGCCCTCTGCCTGCCCTGCTGCTCCCGCTGAGCTCACCGAGGGCCACATCCAGCTCCGCAGTGGTCACAGCAGCCCTGCGGGGCAGCCGGGAGCCGTGGTGCTGTGCCCAGAGCAGCGCAGGGGCAGGATGCCGGGCTCAGGATGGTGCTTCCTTACCAAGCAAGTCCCCTCCATGGCCAAGCTCCCCTTTCCTGCCATGAAGGGAGGTCACAGGAGCATGGAATCAGAGGCTGGAAAAGAGCTTTAAGGTGATCAAACCCAACCGTCCCCAGCAGTGCCAAGGCCACCACTGACCCATGGCACCGAGGCCTCGTCTCCACGGTGCGTGAACACTTCAGGGCCACCGCCGCCATCACTGCCCTGGGCAGCGCGTTCCAATGCCTACAATGGGGAAGGAATTGTTCCTCACCTCCATCTAAACCTGTCCTGGTGCAGCTTGAGGTGGTTTTCCCTTGTTCTATCCCTTGGGAGCAGAGCCCATCCCGCTCCCGGTTCCATCCTCCCGTCAGGGAGCCATGAGCTCCCCCTGAGCCTTCACTTCCCGCCGCTCTCTGAGGCGGGAAGCGCCATGAGGGAGCCGCTGCGCCTGGCTCCTGAGGCGTCCCTCCTCCTCCTCGGACAGGAGCTGCCTCAGCCCCGCCATGGGCACGGAGCACCGCCCCGGCAGCCATGAGGTGATGTCTCCTCACAGCCAGGGCTCGGATGCCATGCTCCGGACAGGGAGGGTGGTGGTGGAGGTTGGGTTGGGCGGTGGGAGGAGGGACAGTGATGGCGTCCATTGGGCTCCCCACATGGAGGGCAATGGAGCTGCTGCTGAGGGCGATGAGGAAGCGGGGCGGGGGGTTAAATGGAGAGGAGAAGGCTCAGGGGGGACCTCATGGCTCCTTGATAGGAAGATGGAGCCGGGAGCGGGCTGGCCTCTGCTCCCAAGGGATAGAACAAGGGAAAACCGCCTCAAGCTGCACCAGGGGAGGTTTAGATGGAGCTGAGGAACAATTCCTTCCCTATTCCAGGCATTGGAACGCGCTGCCCAGGGCAGGGCTGGAGGCACTGCTGCGAGAGCAGCAAAGTCCAAGTGGATTTGGTGTTCAACCCTCAGCCAGGTCTCACTGCCTGACAAACGCAGGGGGACTTTGCTCCAGGATAAGGGGTTTACAAGGGCCTGACCCGAGTTAGACACAGCCATCCTCCTTGGCCCCAAAGTCCTCAAGGGGCGAAGGGCTTCGGAAGGGGCAAAACTCCCCCTCCATTAAACCAGGGGATGGCAAAGAAAGAGGGAAGCAAAGCATTCCAGAAGAATGTGTATTGCAATTGTCCAGTCCCGCAGAAAGCCACCAGGGAGCCATTACATCAACTGTGGGGGGCTTTCCCCTTTTGATAGCACCGCTGAAACCCAATTAAAAACATCATGGTGACCATCTTCAAAGCCAAAGGGAGTTTCGCCTCCCGCTATGTGCTTTTGCTGGTCCCTAGCGCTGCTTTGCTCTGAATAAATAGATCCTTTTGGGGTTATTAGATACAAATCTTCCCAATATGAAAGCAAACCTGAAAGAAAACAGTAACAGGTAGGAGACCCAAACCAACACACACACAAATGAGCAGGCAGCCGCCCGTCCTACGGTACTGAATGTCACCCACAGCTGGACAATTAAATACATCTTCAACTCAGCCACATTTACACGTTAAATACATAGAATCCACTCGAACCTCGCATGTAAACTTTGTTGGGTACCTTCTGAAGAGAAGTGTAATGTAATACATAGATATTCAAGTACAAAGAGCTGGATTGTTTCGTTTGCACCAGTGAAAGAACAAAACTAGAGGGTTTTGGTAATCTGTTTGGTTTGCAGCCTCTTTAGGGAACAAAGGTTAAGAGCTCGGAGCCTCAAAAACATTGGGATTTGCTGCTGACCTTTTATGTGTTAAAGGATCTGGCCTAAGAGGCTGGAGAATGATAGCACTGAGACTCTGTCCCCTGTTGTTTGTGTCCTGGTCTTGCTGCTGCTCTGGAGCGGGGAAGAAAGAGGTTAGAGCCTGCAATGGCATTGCTCAGTGTTATGGCTGTAGTGAGTTTTCCTTCTCGCTTTCCCCCTAGATACTCATAGGCAGCATTTAATGCAAGCCCAGGGGTGGGAGGAAAGGATGCAGTTCCATAAGAGGAATATAGAGCATCCTTTCCAGGGAAGACCTTGGTAAACATAAGCCACTTGGCAGCACAGTTCTTGATTCTACCTCATAATATTGCAGGTCACCACCATGGATCGGAGCCAGCACTGGTAGGAAAGAACTTTCTGCATGAAGTGGAAAGGAAGCCCCATTTTGCCCAGATATGGGCTTCTCCATCTCTTGCCAGTTAACCCTGACCTTGCAGGAAGACAATCCTATGAGCACAGCTATTGCTACCAACCTTATATACCACGATGGGGCATGTCTCATGCATGTTTGCAGACTTCAGAGCTCAGTGGAGGAAGGGTTGGTTTAACAGCTATTCTCAGGGATCAGGATCCTCAAAGCAACGAGCCTGAGGGCTCCGGTAATAATGATCAAACCCAGTCACCAACCAGCCCTTTTCTTTGGCCTTTGAGTGACTGCTCCACCTGAACATCTAGTCCCTTTGATTTAAGGGAGCCTGACCAGCTTTTTGCTCTTCCTTTCCTTATCAAGGGGACAAAGCTGTTTCCTAGCCAGGGCTCCCTAAGCTGGAGTAGCCGCAGCGCATGCTCCTTAGCACACACACTGCTCTCTGGGTCTGCAGAGGCTGATGCTTTTGTGCTTTGCCCCATCCTCAGATTCAGAGGAGAAGTCTGAGCTGCCAGGACATGGGAACCAGCCTTTACAGAGCGGGGCCCTTCCCTTTGTACACCCCAAGCTCCTCACCCTGGAGGAAAACCCAGTGAGAAAAGAGCCTGGGGGCTTTTCTATGCCTGGTTGTGGAGGCTTTCCTTCAGGCCTGGTAAAACCGCTGGGTGGAAGCTGGGGAGGTGTGAGGGGTGTCCAGCTCCTTCTCCTCAGCTTCCCACAGGTTGTCATAGCTGAAGTCACTCTGGAAGCTCTGGAGCTCGGCATAGTCATGGTAGGGTGAGGAGCCGCTGTGCGGGAAGCTGGTCTCTGGTAGGTCATAAGTGCCAACATTCCCATCTGCAAGGAAACAGAGCAAAGCATTCAGAGAGCTCATGAGCAATCCGGTGGCTGCCTGCTCCTGCAGAGTGCATGAGGGTCAGCAAAACCATGGCACAGATGCAAGTGGTCGAGCAAAGTGGTGGAAGTGTCTGTGCATCCTTACTCTGCTCTGGGGAGACCTATACACTGTGTCAGATAGACACAGGCAAGAGGCAGGGTGACAGAGTCAGTGCCACTACAGGGGAGCAGGAGGAAGGGTGGGCATATGTGAGTCCCCGTGCTCCCTCTCAGACCTGCTCTGAATGATCCTTATGGAGACAGACACCAGCAGGCAGAGTGGGCTGCAGCAAACCAGTGGGCCTCCCAAGTGTCTCACCTGGTAGCTGCAACGAAGGGCCCAGATGTTCCTCTTGCAGAGAAGAGATCTGAAAAGAAAGAGAAGTATTGTTGAGGATGACTTAGCACTGCAGTGATGGTACTACACACCAGGGAATCAGACCTCTGTTGGCCCCCCATCCCTGCTCTCCAAGATGCATCCCTGATCCCCAAGATGCAGTGATCAACCACTATTCCAGCCCGGAGAAAGGCAGGAAGCCCTGCATCCCATGTATTCCCCCTGCAGCCTCAGACTGCATTTACAAACTCACATCTTCAAGATAAGAAGCATCAGGAGGCCGCAGCTGGAGACGGCATGAGGAGTTGTATGGAGCCACAGGCACCTCTCTGCAGTGACTGGGCAGGGGCTGGCAGTTCCTCTTCTGCAGAGAGAGATGGTCTCTGCAGGCATTCACCTGTGCTGAGCCCGTCTGTCCATGACACTGCAGGAACTGAACCAAAACACTCCACGTTTGATGCTTGCTATGGACAGATGGGCAACTCTGACCTGCTGCTCCTCACCTGTAAGCCAGCCCGGCTCTGACCAGACTTGGCAAACCCAGGTTTTCTGCCTACCTTCCAAGTTCTACTACATTCTAATCTGGAAAGCCTGAATGGGAAAAGAAGAATGGCTGCAGGTCCCTCGCAATGACCCGCAGAGGTGGTGGAAGTTGGCCAGATGCAAAAGCAGGAGGATGAAGACTACTGGCAGCTCAAGAGATGAAGGACAGAGACTCAGCGTATTCCCTAGAGGTGAGTAAAACTAGAAGCATAGCCTTTAACAGACACTTATCACAGCTGGGATTTTTTGGGGTGGATAAAGGGGTCTCTGTGTCTGACTCATCTCTAGTTTCTGTAGTCTGGATGATCACATCTCAGCCTCTGTTCTGTGGTTTCTGGCTCTTCCCGGGATTGTTGTGAGCATCCAGTGATAAGACAAGGGAAACCTGTTCCCCTCTGACTCTGTCCTGGCTTGACAAAACAGGGAACCTGCCCCACCCTGCAATGCAGCTTCCACATCCCGCTCCGGCTGAGGCAGACAGCAGGAAAAGAAATGGCCTGAGGCGTGATTTCTGGAGCCAAAAGCTTGTGTGCTGAGTCAAGCCCATAACCAGCAGCAGACGCACTGGGTGCCTTTTTACCTCTTCCAGGAAGCTGGATCCTGCCACGCTGCGAGCTGCAGAGGAGCTGGGGGTATAGGGGTCTGCATACAAGGGGGAGCGGGGCACGGCTGGCTTCTCCAAAGAGCTGGAAGCTGTTGAGGGCTGACTTCCCACCAAGCTCCATCTGTTCAGCTAAAAGGCAGAATTGAAACAGAAACATGACATGCGGTTCCCTACTTGGAATTCAGCCCCAGGAGGGATCAGAGTGGGGAATCTCACTGCAGCTAAAGTCCCAAATGTTGCTCAGTCATGAGAGATGACAGGGCTGGCTCCCAACTGTGGCCATCTGTGCTGACAAGGGGACTTCCCTGGGTGTAAGGCAGATGCACACTCACATGGCATCACACACTAAACCAATGATGGACGCCCACTGGAAAGCTTGTACTGGCTCAGGAATTAGTGCCCAGCATCTCAGGGCTCCAAGGTATTGCTCTATTTGTCATGTTTAACCTCATTTCCCGTGGAGCATTCTCAAATGGAACTGGGTTTCACATCTTCCAGGTCAGTTCTCCCTGCAAGTAGCACTGTAAGGAAAGTGTGACCCATCCACTAGCTTCTCTGCTGCTTAACCCTCCCCATCCCCACCATGCCTAACCTCGGGCTTGGAGCAACCTGGTCTAGTACGTGTCCCTGTGGCAGGGGATTGGAACTAGATGAGCTTGAAGATCCCTTCCAACCCAAACCATTCCATGATTCTTTGTTGCAGCCCCCTTACATTGCTGAGGTCCAGATGTGGCAGGGGAGCTGCAGGGTGATGCTGCAAGCTGTGTGCAGAGTATGGCTCATTGTACACCGGGGACAGGAGCTCGCCGTTGGGGCTCTCAGGAATGAGGCTGCAGATGTTCTTCTCGGTGTCCTGGCTGGGCAGTTGCTGGCCACAAGGTCCACATTTGCTCTTGGACTTCCTGGCACTGCCTCCCCTCCGCAGGTCCTGTGCCAGGCACTGAAACAAGAAGACAGACCCTGGAGATGGTTCTTCTCAGGCCAGCCCTGGGCACACAGGCCTGTCTGCAACCACTGCAAGTCACTCCCCTGCTAGGGCATCATGCTGCACTCATGCATGGTCCTGCAGCCCATGTCCACGTGTTCCCCCCCCATGCATGCACATACCCTTGGGTATATGTAAGCTGCACAGGATTAGAGCAAAGGCTCTGACACCATCACCTCCACCCACAAGCTTTTACTTTAGGATTTTCTGACCTCTGAACAGCCCCATTTGCCCTTTGGCAATCTGTACCAACAAGCCAAATGCAGAGCAGAGTTTTGGGATGGGATTCCTCGGCAGACTTCTCCCTTATCAGCAATAACAAAGCTGAGTCAGGACAAATAGACTCCAGGCATGGATTTGCCACGCTGCACAGCAAACACTGACCACTCAACTCACGGATAGACTGCTCAAAGGCAGTGGCTGTCCTCACATGCATCCCAGACTTTTGCAGGGTTCACTTACATGGAGAGGCTGGGAATAGCCAGAAGAGAGGGGGTCTTCAAGCACCCTGCTCTCAGGCATCAGCACGAAGGACTGTCCATCAGGGAGAGAGCCGCTGTTCTGGGAGAGGTGTGTTAAGGTGGCCACTCTCCCTCCTGACGCCCAGGAGTTGGTACGGCCATCAGAAGTGAGGGACCCTCTCCCACTGCCAGCAAACTAGATGGGGGAGAAGAAGAGCATGTAGGAACAACCCTCTGCACACAGGCATGTCCCTCCCTAGTCCCATGTCCCACCCCACTGCACTGTGACAACCTATGGCCAGGTTGAAGGCAGTAGGATGAAACCTACTGGCAGCTCAGGGGATGCAGAACAGAGAGTCAGGAAGAACCTTCAAGGGAAGGAAGGACTTCAGCAATATGGGGAACACCAACACAGACTCCAAAATAGCCTTTTCCCAAGAGATGTGCTTTTGGCAGGTACTCAGTTATCCTGCTTTTGAAGGAATACAATACGATATATGCCTATATAATGTAATAGAGCTTCCAAATAATTTGCAGGGATCAGCAGCTTCCCGACAACCTTCAAGCAGGAGACTTGAAGCAAAGTCTGCTGTGTCACCAGAGAGAGGTGGCAAGAGATAGGTCAGATAGGAGTGCTCGGAGACAGGTATTGATTAGCTCACAACCCCACAGCGTGTTACCTGGCCGGGATGCGGCAGCTTTGATCCCGGGAAACTCTCTGATCCAGAGAGGGAAGAGTCAGCATTTCGGAACTGGGCTGTTTTGAGGCAGTAGAGCCACTCCTGGTAATCCTCATAGCTTTGGCAGGTCACCCGGATGGAGTTGATCAGTCGGCCTGTGGAAACATCACTCACTGCTGTTACTGGGCTTGATCACAAATGAGAATGCTCTTGCTCCATCCCTCCCCATGTTCTCCTGGGATCTGGAGACCTGGTGCAGGGGCAATGGGAATGCTCTGTCTTCAGTGCTGACCTTTTGTATGTGGCTGAATGTAGGACAGGAGCAATCACAGCCCAGATCTAAATGAGGGGGTGCGGGTGCTGCTGGCTCACAGGCTCTTCCTGCCTGCAAAGCCAGGGCACAGATGTTCCCAGATTTCCAAGCAGTTCAGTTCACAGAGCTTGGATGCTAACCCAGAAACATGGCCACAGCTCCTTAGCAAAACCAACCTGGCCCATCACACACCTTCTATTAAAAAGGAGGTTTTCTCATTCTCTTCAAAAAGCACTTGGATGGCATTGAGTGGCAGCTCACCCTGTTGGAGAGAGAAGAGGCTTAGGAGTGCAGAGCTGAGCACATCACAGCCCATGCCATACAGCAGACAGTGGAGCAGGGAGGACAGCTAGCCTACATCAGGGCCGGAGCCTTTCCTGGCACCTGGCTGGCACCTCCATACTCTCATAGGTGTGGAGCACAGGCATGTTGGAGAATTCCGTCCCCAGACTTCCTGCAGGAATGAAGCCTCTGAAGTGGGTGCACGAGGCACTTCTGCAAGCTCTGTCCTTACAAAGTCCCCCCTGAGCTTGGAAAAACACTCCTTCCTTTCTAGTCCTGTTTTCCACATCTTACCATAGTTTAATGACAGACCTCACTTTGCAAACATGGCTCTGAACGAGGGTTTAGAGGTGCTGGATTGGAACTTCCAGCCTCGCAAACAAGAATGCCCACAATCCACACCCTGCAAAGCCTTACAAAGACAGGGTTGAGCCCTATAAATGCCAGTTGGGTGAAATGTGAGCTCTTGTGTTAGACTAGGGCACAGTTGTGAATGCCACTCCTGTGATCCCAGTGGGCTCTGCACTTGCATCCATGTTCCTAATAGCAGGGTAGAGGAGCTAAATCAGTCTGTCACTGGCAAAACTGGAGTGAGAAGATACCACGTGCTGTTCCCCCTAAGTGCAATAGCACCTCTGTATGTACATCCACCACTGCCCTCTCTGCCATCTCCCGATGTCCCATGCTCATCCCCCTATCTGACGCTGCGCCAGGCCCAGTGATCCCCATGGGACTGGTAGGAACGGGACTGCCTGTTTCAGACCTCTTCTGCTCTGCTGCCTGCTGCCAGGAGTCCCTTAAGTGTCATTGCTGAAGTTTAATTCCCTATGGGAATCAAACCTTGGCAGAAGGACCAAGGGTCTCCTCTTCCTCTGGAGCTCCCCAAGCTGAATTCTCCTTATGGAAATGAAACCAGAACCAGCACTCAGCTCAAGGTCCTCTCAAGAGGTGCAATCACTCAGGATTCCTTTGCCTTAAGTTTACAGGCTGCAAAACAAGGTGTCTAGCAGGAACTCCTCCTCATGCCCTCACTGCAAAGCTGCACAGGCTCTGGGGAACGTGGCTGACGACGCGACAGCTTTGCCACGAGGGAAACGTGGAGCTCAACCAGGTGCTGTGGTTTGTGCTGGCCAGCTGCCTCTGCAGCAGCCTGCGGGCACGCACAGCCAGCTGTGGTATTTCTCCTCCACCAAAGTGATTTATGGGCTGAGCAGTGCAGGAAGGTTGACCTTGGGAGGGAAAGGCCAGGCAATGCCCTGTGACTTGTTTTCCCCTTTTGCTGTAAGAAATCATGGGAGGGTTTGTGTTGGAAGGGAGCTCAAAGCTCATCCAGTTCCAACCCCTGCCACAGGCAGGGACACCTTCCACTAAAGCAGCTTGCTCCAAGCCGTGTCCAACCTGGCCTCAACACTTCAGGTGGTACAGATGCTGCACGGCTGTGTGTAGAGGGATCCTGCGGTGCCTGCTCCTGCTGCTCCTCAGCTCTAGCACATTGGTGGCCTCCTGCCAGTAGGGATGACTGCATAGGGCTTTCTCCAGGCACCCCGTGCTCTAGCCTCCCTAAGGCAACAGGCCTTCATCCATGGGGACTATAGTCTCACCTATGGAAGCATCCCTCCAATAACACACTGCAAAGAGCCCCTCCAGCCTTCCCTGGGCATGATATGAACTTTCCCCTCCCCAGCAGCTCCCTTCTTACTGATTTATACCTTGCCCAGGGCCTTTTCCCACCAGCAGTGAGCCAGAGCTGCTGTGGTTGAGCCCCATCCTGGCATGCTCAGCCCCTGCCTTCCCCTTCCCTGTCCCACACACAGCACTTGGCAGCAGCAGCTCCTGCGGGTTGTCTGAAACTGGAGAACAAAAGGGCCGGGCTATTCCTTCACACACAAATTGTAGGGCTCAGCATCTGCTGGCAGGGAAGGGAAGTTCATTTGCAGAAGCCCTGGGAGAAGGAAGGCTCCTGTGCCCTGACTTGCCTGTGGAAAATCAGGTTCCCAGCGCAGTGTCGCAGGCTGGTGAATCAGCCCCTGTGCAGAGCCCTGCCATTACCCCAGCACTGAGCCGCCCAGGGACCCACGCTCAGCACCGTGGGAAGGGAACATTGCATGGCCAGGGCAGACAAATCTGGTTTAAGCTTTCAAAAGAGATGAGTTAATCTGTGAGCCCAGCCCAAGGCCCCCTTACGTATGTTCCATTCCCAGCAGCTACAAACGTGTTCCCAAAAAGAAGCTCTGAGGTGTGTCACATAAGCCACCAGCTGCTGGAAAACACCCTCCAGTGTTGCTTAGGGGTGGAGGAGAGCTCTCACTGGCATATGTGCCCTTCCTGCTGCAGGCACAGCATCTCCTCTAGCCAGGGAGATGCTCTGTGCAGTCTTCCCTTGAGTTAAAAGCAGCCTGCATGGCTAGAGGCCTGATGCAGACACGGTGAAATCATGTGAAGAAGAATCACAGTGAGTCCACACTGCATTTCCCAAGCCAGTCTCTGCAGGGTTTCCTTGTCACTGGCTTCTCTCTCAGTGGCTAGGAAGGATGCTGCACGTGCAGGATCACAGACAGTTCAGTGCTACTTTTGGCAAACAGGGCCAGAAAGCACAGGGCTGTTCAATAGCCATTGCAGTGATGCCTCAGGTGGATGTTGGCAATCACATTTCAGGGCCATTCAGACTGAAGGCAATGTGAATGCAGCTCCCAAGGCCCACAGTGCTGTCTGTGCTGAGGCTCCCAGGATTGCTCCCACAAGCAAAGAGACAGCAGTGAACTAAAGAAGCTCATCTCACATCCCTGGGGCACTCAGACCTCCGCTGGCCCTTCCACTGGTGCCTTTGTTTCACAGTGCCAGCAGCAGCCTCTCCTCTCTGCCCACCGGCCAGCTAATGCCTTTACCCTTCCCCATGAGCATCAGATGTGCTGCCTGGATGCTACCTGCTTCCAAGTGGTCCCACAGATCCTGGGAAGCAAGCCCCCCACTGTGATACTCTCTGGGGCTGTTCCAACTCCTGTCTTAAGCAGGCAAGCCAGACTCTGTGCCAGCATAACCACACAGAAACATGCCAGCCTCCCTCCTCCCAGAGACTCGAGATTCCTTGGCAGACAGCTCCTTTTCCCCAGGGCTTTTGTAGGAGGGCAAGGCTTTTCTCATGGGAAGATAGCTTGCAACATCCCTCTGCCTGCTGGCAAGGGAGCAGTGTGGAGGGAAAGCCCTTGCCAACATGGAGAGCACAAGGGAAACCAGGTGGAGAAGGAGCAACAAGCCAAAGAGGTGCTGAAATAGCTGCTGTGGATGGGTGAGAGAGAGCAGGGAGGTGCTGAGCTTACCTTAAAACAGAGGCTGTTGTGCTCTTTAGATACTATCACCAGTGTGGACGGGTAAAGCACCAGCAGCCGGTCATGCTGCTCCTTGGAAAGTAAAGAGGAAGAGGGTTCCCTGTGAACAGGCAGGATTCAGATCTGGAGAGCCCTTCTCATTGTCCATCTGACAGCAGCCTGAGGCCAGGCCTTTGGAAACAGGGGCTCCATGGAGATCCCTGCCAGCTCCAGCTGCCAGCCCTGTCCTGCTACTGCTTCTATGCACATGCTGTCCCCAGGCACCACTTCTGAGACACAGGAGCCATAAAAATCTTTTTCCATGCACCAGGATATAGGTAAAATGACCCTTCAGGGACACATTGGATTAGTGGCAGTGGGTAGGCAGAAGCCTGCACTTGTCACTCCATTCTAAGCCATGCTGACAGAAGGATGCTCCCCAGGGATGTGTCCTACCTGGAAAGGCAGATGCTGAAGCTTCACTTTAGAAACACAAAGGACATCGCCTAAGGATTCCCGTTGGGTCCCTCTCCAATCCTGGACAGGCATGTTCTGCACGGACCACCGCAGCTCCTCCTTCCCTATGGAGCTCTGCTTCCAGTCATTCTAGGGACAGGAGCAAAACTGAGAAGCAGGGTAGACATGTCCTCCCCTAAGAGTTTAGGCAGCACACAGCACACCTCAGGACATGTTTCGAGTGTGGCAGAAGCAGGAAACAGTAGATAAATCTGTGCAGGGGTCAGTTTTCCCACTGGGACGGAATACTTGGTACCTAGCATCATCTGTACCTTGTTTTTCCAAAGGGGAATACCTGTATTACAAGTGAGGGGATGGAAACAGGGAGGGAAGTAAAACACCCCACAGACTGGAAGAGAAGACAAGTCTCTGGAGTCTGGTTTTCCAGGCCCTGGTCCCAGTCTCCTCCTCTTCCAAATGTTTTGTAAACTCGGGATCATTGCACAAGCAGCCAACTGGGTGAGAACTTCTCTGAACCAGCCCCAGACCTCTGCCCCTTCAGGGGTTGTGGTGGTGGCACCTCAGGGTCACAGGTCTCCCTTTCCACACACACACCCCGCCTGGGCCTATTGCAAAACCTTCCTTTTTGCACCCTAAACCTCAAGGGAGGCTGCACAAAAGCCAAGCTCCTAAATTAGAAGCTGTTGCTAGGTCTTAGCAGTAGAGAGCATCATTAAGGCTGCCATTCAGACTGAAATCCCACCACACTAGTGCTAATGGCACGGACCTAGGACCCTAAGGCCACATTTCCTCCCCAGGCAGAACATTCCAGAGGCTGCAGAGATTATCCCTCCCACTGAATGTAGCAGGAGCAATACAGCATCCCCCAAGTGGTGCAGCTCTGTTCAGCTGAGCCCACAGCACACCTCACTGTCAAAAGACACCAACCTGAGAGAGGAAGGGCAAGCCAAGGCTTCCTCCGTTTAGCTGGATCTGCTTCTCCAAGTGATAAAGCCACTGCTTCAGCTCTGACTCAGTGGAGCAGAACACGATAAGGGGATTCAGCAGAGGACCTAGGTATGTGAGACACAGGATGAGCACAGCAGATAAGGGCACCAGTTGCAGCATCAACAAGTAAAGAGCTGGCCAGAGCTGTTACACTCAGCACATCACACATGGGCTGCCTGTCAGTGCATTGCTCCACCAACATCAGCCCTTCTGCCACTACCATCCCAGCAGAGATGACTCCAGCACCTTTCTTCCACCAGCCACATCTCATTCTGACCGTGAGTCACTTTTCAGCCCAAATCCAGGCTAGGAACAAGAATCAAAGACAGTACAAAAGTCAATATTGAAACCAAAAGACAGATTTCAGCTTTAAAAGTCCACAGCAGCTTGTGAGAAGCGTCTCTGCAGGTAGAGACTATCAAACCGTGCTGCTGCAGACAGCCTAACTCAATGCAAAGTTTCATGCTACTTCTTACTTTCACTTTGGCACTCAATATGTAGAACACTGGTAGCTTCCTGACACTCTTTGTTTAGTGCTTCACCAAATACAGTCTGTACCAGGCAAGCTAAAGCTGCGCTCAGACGTACTCCTGAAGGGAGGAACAGCCCCTAAATCTTGTGGATGTGAATGTTTCCAGCTATCATTCACTTCATAGCACAAGCAGAGAAGTCTCACACACCCTCTGCTATTCATTACAGACACAACCTGGTGATGTGAAGGATCATTTCTGGCAGGCTGCAGAATGTATGTTGTGATTAATAATTTACCAGTGATCTCATATTAAAGCATACTTGGGGCATGCTCGGTAAGACCTGGCTTTGAGGGACTTGGAAGCATTCAGATAAGCAAGTGTCCTGGGTAAAAGTGGTACTTTGCCCTTCTGTGAAGCCTTTCATCCCATAACTCCTGCATTATGCATGAATAATTGTTAATGATGGCTTTGAAACACCGCTGTCTGACAGGAAATGCACTGACACAGACAGAGCAGGGGTGGGGAAACTGAGGCACAGACTCAATGAGTGACTTTCCATAACCTCTCTATTCATATCTACTACAGTTGTTAGGTGTCAAGCATTACTGAGCATCCAAGTGCCTATGTGCCATCGTGGCATCTTGTCTCCTCTTGCCTTGGTTTCCCAATGGAGATAAGGGATTCCCTACTTTACAGGGTTGCTATGATGGTATAAAGGTGTTGTTAGCTTTACCTAGATATTCTGAATAGTTCTCTGGGCATCCAGATCCCTATGGAAACAGTAGGAATTTTGCTGGTAGGGCATGACCCTTACCCTGGCACTGCTTGCTCTGCCACCCTCTCTAAGGCCAGCCTTTCGGACACATCCTGAGGGCTGTTCACATTGCCACATCTAAACAGGGCCTCAAAGGAAGAGAAGTGAGAAAAGGAACTTCTGCCTAAGCCTGAAGCCTCAGACGTGTCTGAAGCTGGTGCAAGGAGCTGCTGGGGAGGCGGTGAAGAGAGGCTCCTGCTCCTTCTTATTCAGTTCCTGCCATTTCCCTCAGCCCCAAGGGCACGTTTATGACAGGGCTGTGACACAGCCATGCTGAGCAACCTGTGCCGGCCCGCATGCTCTTTTCTTCTGCCCTGTCCTTCCTCTTTCCTTGCAAATGCTTCAAGAGGATCATTGGAAGTGAGAAATCCCTTTCCCAAAACAGCAGCAGCAGCCTTTCCCCAGCCAAATCTCTGCCTGGTGACACTAAAGAGCTGCCCCATTTGTAGAGGAGGGAGAGGTAACTCAAGGTGCTCAAGAACGGCATCAGCATCAGAGAAGGACCACAAAGCCAAGGTGATAGCCAGCCATCATCCACTTCTCCATCCTGATGCACCAGGGATGGCTCGGAATGCTGCCAGGCTTGGTTCTCATGCTCCACCTCCATACATCCAGTGATCCTGCCGGCATCTCTGATGCACTGAACAAGCTTGGGAAGCGCAGTTTATGGGCGACTGCTGACGCCATGGGATTGCACAAGAGAATGGATGCACGTCTTTTGTGTCTCGGGGTCATGAGACAAAAGAATTCCACCCTCAGCCTCTGCGAGGCCACAGATAAGGCTCTTATCCCCTCCATGCATTGATTCCTCCCACTGAAGCTCCACTGCTCCCACTGATCTTTAGCAACCTGCTCTAGTGCAAGGTGCGCCTGCCCATGGCAGGGGGTTGGAACTGGGGGAGCTTTAAGGTCCCTGCCAACCCAATCCATTCTATGATTCCCTGGTTTCTTTGTGCCACTGCATCCTTCTATATACAGCGCTCTGTCAGAAGGGCTTCAGTTTGTTCTTCCCCTCAGCAGAACATAAACCCAACAAAGCTTGAGGCAATTTTCCACCCAGCCACACTCCTGCATACTTTAATACAAGCAGAACAAGTCCACCCACCCCAGGGCAGACACCCCTGACTGGTTATGCATGGGAGAAGCTTTCCTTCACTTTACAGACTCCCAAAAAGGGCTGCAGGAGAGCTCTGCCTAGAACAGTGCAACCAGTCCTTAAAATCAATGGGTTGTTTGTCCCAGCTCCTCTTTATAATGTATGTAATCTTTCCATTTGAGTGGTCCTTGTATAACCACCTCCCTACCAGAGGACATCAGAGTACACAGACAGGGCCTAGGACACAAGTGAGCTTTCTTGGCTCTGTATCATCACTTCTTTCTGTGCACCTCATGCTTTGACTTCTACTCTTGGGGGCTTGCAACTGCTCTAATCCAGCAGTGACTAAGCCAAAAGAAGCCTCCAGCCAAGCTGCAGACAGGTTGTTATCCCAGGAAAACCTTATAAAGCAAGCTTAAAAGCTCATGGAGACAGGAGTGCTAGGGAAGAGGGAAGTGACATTGGGTCCTGGTGTTAACAGCAGAGGTAACTCATCTCTCAGCACTGCTGCTCACCAGAGTCACCCCTTGTCCCCGGTTTTAGATGGTCACAAGAGATGGGAGAAGGAGCTTTATTCCATTCCTTCGTTGAAACGTGGTGCACAAAGTGAACTTGTCACCATATGCCCTGAGCACTAACCAGCTGCAGCACAGGAGCATCCTTCCTATCCACTCCCTTCCCTGCCTGCAGCCCTGCGCATCACTGGCCAGGAGTTTAGAATTGGGAAAGCCTTGATGGGAAAGCTGGAAATGCTGGCAGAACTTCAGCTGTCTGCAGCCTCCTTCCACAGCATGTTCTTCCCTGGGACAAGGTCAGAGCAGGATGAAGGGCAGAGACAGTCGTGATTCATACAGCCGCTGTTCTCTGCTCAAACCAAACCAAGAGGCACCAACCTGCAATGCGGAAAGCGTGGTCCTCCTGCCCAGTGCTCTTCCCAGTCTCCATTTCACACACACTCAGCTCTTTCAAAGGCAGCAGTCCCTGCATGAGGAAAACACAGCGTTATTTTGAGGGGCAGAACACTTCCTTTACATTCCAAATCCTTCAGTTTTAAAGGAAATCTCATCAATGGGAATGACGGGAATGACTATAAAGCAAAACTGAGCTGCCCAGTGTCTATACTCCAGTCCTTCAGAGTCCCACAACAACAAAGCACAGGATGACAAGTTTGTGCTCCCTGTCTCAGGCTTTCTAAGCCACACTAATATCGACTGCTGTAATGTCTAGGGGCCAGTATTGGCACATTAATTCCTCTTTAATTCCTCTACAATTAATAAAGTAAGGAGCTGTTTATAAAGTAGATGGGAGATTTTGTAAGACTGTTTGCACTGTGACATGTGTCTTTCCTCTTGAAGGCTGGATGACTCAAGAGATTGTATTGGCATATTGCATTAACTTCAAGCCACCTAGAAAACAAGAAATCACTTCTAAATGGAACATATTTGACCATCATCTGAAAAACAGCCATGCTCAGCTTTAGTTAGTCATGTGGAAGGAGAGAATATTGAGGGCTTCCTGGTTGTTCAGTTGTGACTTTTTGCCTGCATGTGCAAAACAGGCTATTGTAATACACAGAATCCCAGAGTGGTTTGGGTTGAAGGGACCTTAAAGCTCCTCCAGCTCCAACCTATGTGCAGGAACACCTTCCACTGGAGCAGGGTGTTCTGAGCCCCTGTGTCCAACCTGGCCTTGAGCACTGCAGGGATGGGGCAGCCACAGCTTCTCTGGGCACCCTGTGCC